>APFE030309416.1:278826-300641 GCA_000404065.3 Pinus taeda
CTTTACGACCCTTTCTAAATACATGAAAGGGTCTATAAATACTAAACTAAGCTAAATATCTATGAAACTAAAATCCTACTTAATTGGTATCAATTGATGACAAATATCTCCTTTGCAGCGATCTGGCAGTCGGCGGCATGAATCATCATTCAGGCTGTTTGCCTTTAAACCTGAGCTGACTTATCGCAAGCATTGGCTCCACTTCGGGTGGTCTGTTGAGGCGAGAATTGAGTTGGGCGGCATAGGTGGCATCCTAAATATTGGGAACGATGTACCCGATTGCATCTGTAAGGCATTTTAGGGCGGCTCTCTGGCTATGTGGTTTGACTAAAAAGAACCAATAGGCGTCCCATGTCAAACTGTTAATTCCTGCGATTAACCTTCCATTTTTCTCTAGCTCCGGGTAACATGACTGCTCCAATATTTTCGCTGCTGTTAATTTTCCTGGAGTACATTGAGAGATCATGTTAGACAAGTAAAGAGTATTATTAACCAATTCAACCAAATTACTAGTGGTTGTTTTGCATCTTGAAATTGCTCTTTCTGCCTTCATTAACTGAGACTGCCATTCTGTAAATAATATCTCTTTATGCGATTCTAAAATCCTTGGTAAATTAGCTGCCTGTCCCTGATCGGTATCTTGCCATTCAAGAAAATTGGTCAATGTTTCTTGAGCTTGATCCAAGTCTGTTCTAGCCTTTTCCGCTTTCTCACTTATTGATGTCATTAAATCACATAATGGTTCCGCCTGGGCGATTTGTTGACATAAAAGCTTTATCTGATTTATCAATCCCTTGTTTATCTGTAATGCCTCTACTTTGAATTCATTTATCTGTGGAAGCTTCTTTGTTTGCTCTAGCTGGGCTGATAACTAAGCAATCCGCTCATCTTTTGACTTCAGCATTTGTTCATTTGATGCTTTTAGTTGCACCAATGCCTCAGATAGTTGCTTCTACTTTTGAACTGCGCTGTCATCGATCCTCTGTTTCTCTTCCTGCAATTGTTTAGCCAATTGGTTATTTATTTGTTTTTGTTCTACCAATTGTCGTTCTACCTGCTCCGCCTTTTGTTGTGATTCCGATAGTTGCGCTTGTAATGAAAAGATCTCCTGGTCTTTTGTCTTCAATAAACTTCTCACCTCTGATGCCTTGTCTATTGTTGCCGCCGAATAGGCTCTAGCATATTGTGATAGTTTAGTTAAATCATCAGAGGGGTCAAATTCCTCTTTCCAAAGCACATTGCCCGTCACTGTTTGTTCTAGGAATAAGGAAGGTTGATCAGTCCTTCTCCTCTTCCTCTGTCATTTCACCACAACTTTATGTCTTGGGCTATAGAAGACATCTAAGGGAGGAATCTCTTCAATCTGCAAAATAACCTGGTCGGAAGGATCCTTTGGGATTATCTCTACTTCTTTTGAACTGGATAGGACGTTGGTTTCACCTGAAACCTGCTTTGAAGTCGCCTCCTGTGTATTAACCTCTTTTGATGTCTCGTCATCTTTAGAGCACTCAAGATTACCGATAATTGAATTAAATTGCTGCCATTCCTGAAGCAATTTCGAGTCAATTTGAGTATTTTCATTCACATTTATGCTGCTATGTTCCTGCTCTTTCACCTGGGTCTCCCCTTGTCTTTTCTCATGCACTTCTTCCTGTTGCTTTGATGTAACAGGAGGTTCCTTAATAAGTCGCTTCTCAGGCTCACTTGATTCTGTTGTTGATGTTGTCGCTAACAGATCTAGAGGCAGAGTTTGCAACCTCTGTTCTCTAAGTCTGTTGAATTCAACTAATCCTTCATCTTTGTATTCATTTATAGCCATCGATCTAACTTGGTACATTGACTCGGCCGATGAGAACAAGTCCTCGAACCTATCTTCTTTATGCTCGAACTTGGTCAATTTGGCCTGTTCAAGTGCATTAGAGGCGACTTTGCGTGGATCAAATCGCCTACTAGGGAGAGTTGCCAGAGTTAATGACTTTATTTTTTCAGCTTCTTTCTCTACATGTTTGAAATCATGTAGAGTGTAGATACCACATCTCAGGGGAAAAGAGGGCCAGACCTGCTTCTTATTCTTCTTTAGAGTTTGTGTAACTCCATTGGAGATAATCTGATAGGCTATCTCCCTGGCCAGTAGTTTATCAGGTATGTACAAAGGAAGAACGTGAGGTTTGGTTTGACTGCAAAAAATTCTAATATAAGTGAACTTTTCCTCCCCAAACCAACTTCGTATTGATGTTAAATCAATCCCTGCTTGATAGGAAATCTTAGGGGCAGGCTTATTAAAATAGAATGATGAATGGGCAACATAAAGCCGTTGCAGATTTGGTATAAATGGTGCTTGTAGTAGGTTTTCCACAACTTCTAATAGTATATGTGAATGGGCGTGGGGTCTTGTGACGTCCACCTCCATCCGAGCACAGGAAATTCATATTTAAAACATAGGATGTCTAGCATATAAGCGCTATAGTAGAATGGGGGAATAAGCCTTTTAGTGATGCGGGATTTGGTTCTAAAATCAAGAACTGTGGTCGCTAGCTTATCGGACAGTATAGTTGCCCAATCCATTATTTCACCATTACATGCCGCTTCCATCAGGGGAACCATTTCTATAGTAAAATTACCGAAATCATGTAACCCCCACAATCTACACATCATTATCCCAGCATAGCAATAAGGAGAGCATAGAGAATCAACCGAGTACTTACCCGAAGATTCATGCTTGTGTTTTGCCTAATTTTGCCTCCATTCCCGAATGGGTTCGGATTCAGTCTCGTTCTCATCCCGGAATTTCTCCAGGAATGCTGTGTTGTACTTCTTCTCTGGCACAGGTAAATGATACATTTGCCTCAAATCCTTAGCTTGAAATGAACCGAAGATTCTCCCATCTCTGGTGGTGAAGGTTCTGTCTGTGATTGGGATTTCCTGAATTTCCCATCTCACTACATCTGTATATGGGAGAATTTTTTCCCGGGCCGCTATCCGATGAAGGAAAGAGTTGGCTAAGTCCTTTAGAGTAGCATCAGATTTTCGAGAACTATCTGCTGAGGCTTGTACTACTATCTTCTCTGGTTCTTCGGCTTCAATCAAATTATAGGTACCTTTCCAAGTAGTTTTTCCGAGTCCCAGAAATGTAGTATCCAATATCAATCCCTTCTTTTTAGTTCCTGGATCAGTGATGGGTTGTCCTGTGGCCGGTGAAGCGGAAGCGATTGTAGTTTTCTTAGACTTTTTCCCCATTCTGCTTGAATTTGTTACTTTGGAAGAGTTCTGCACAGGAGTGAAAATGGACGTAATACAGAAAATTGATAGCGCAAATCGAATATGAGTGAGATATATATCGATAAATGCATGGTGAATGATTAACTTAAGGTGGCCGCGGATACAATCTGTGGGAAGATTTTTTCGTCTTACTGTTTCATTAAATGGCCGTTAAGACCTGTCAATCCTTTAAATGCCCATCATTTCAATTATTGGCCGAATGATTTGTTTAAAGTGTGCCTTGGACGTTTTGGCGGTTGAGCGCGGATGAATGATTATTCGGAAGATAAGGCTTTTAATACGAATTAATCGTAATAACCCTGCTTAAAGATTTTCTTTGAAATTTGCGCTTTTGGCTTTATCGCAATCAAGCGTCGAGGAAACCTTAAATTGTTACATTGGTTACATTTGGAATCCCCGATCGCCGATAGTGATATCGCATCGCGTCAAGAGTATTGACTGGGGCACTTTAAAGCATGCATGGTTAATCGCCGATCGACGATAGCGATATCGCTTCGCATCGAAGCGAAAAGGAGTTTTATTGCGCCAACTTATTATTGCCAATATCCGATAACCTATTTCGCATCGGAGAAAACCAATGGGTCCTTAAGTTGTGCTTCCTTTGTCATTGCGATATGCGATCTTGCAATCGCTTTATTGCAATGATAAAAGATTAATCATTTATATATAAGGCCTTTGATTGGTTTATCAAAAAAGGTTTAGTAATGTTTTTATTTTGTTTTCGGTCCTTTTTTGAGTAAGACTAAGTTGATACCAATTAAAATTAAAAAGGGACCCATTTCACATTATAGTTTTGGGATAATAATGATATGAAATGGGGGGTTGTTGTAGGGCACAACAGGCTGTCAAGTCAATCTCAGCCTGAGAGGAGATCTTAGGGGCAGGTTTATCAAAAATTGCATAGTAAAGAGGTATCATAAATCCATTGCAGACTTGGTATAAATGGTGTTTATAATGAGCTTTCCATAGTTTCTGGTTGTAGATATGAATAGGCATAGGGTCCTATGGAGTCCATCTCCACCCTAACACAAGAAACTCGAAATTGAAACAGAGGGTATCCAAAATGTAGGCACTAAAATAAAATGGAGGGATGAACCTATCAGTAACACGGGATTTGTTTCTAAATTCAAGAATAGTCGTAGCCAACTTATCCGATAATATAGTCCCCCAATCCATGATTTCACTATTACATGCCGCTTCCATCAAAGGAACGATCTCTATGGACAATTTGGAAGAATCATGCAATCCCCACAATCGACACATCATGACTCTAGCATAACAATAAGGAGAGCATAAGGAGTCGACGGAGTACTTACCCGAAGACTCATGTTTGTGTTTTGCCGGGTTCTGTCTCCATTCTCGTATAGGCGCTGACTCGGTCTCATTCTCATCTCGAAACTTCTCCAGAAATGCTTTATTGTACTTCTTCTCTGGCTCAGGCAAATGGTACATTTGTCTGAAATCGTTGGGCTGAAATGAACCAAATACTCTTCCATCAATAGTGCAGAATGTTCTGTCCGTGATTGGAATTTCCTCAATTGCCCATCTCACCACATCCTTATACAGAAGAATTTGCTCTCGAGCTGCTATCCTATGTAGGTAGGAATCAGCCAAATCTTTTAAAGTAGCATCAGATTTCCAGCTTGAACCTGTTGAAGCTTGTACCAATGTTTGCTGAGGGTCCTCGGCTTCTACCAGGTTGTAAATATTTTTCCAAGTAGTGCTGCCAAGGCCGAGACATGTGGTATCTGATATTAATCCCTTCTTGCTTGGTCCCGGATCGGTGGCATGTTGTCCTGTTACCATAGGAGCCGAAGGCGTTCCAAAATTCTTAGATTTCTTTCCCATCGTTACTGCGGAAAAACTCTGCGTAAGAGAAAAATAAACGTAATGCAAAGAATAGATGGAGAAAACCAAGTATGAGGAAATTGCGCCAATCAATGAGTAATGGAGGATTTATCATAAGGCTCCCGTGGATGGAATCTATGAAAGGATTTAGGCATGACTGCTCATTAATTGGCCATTAAAACCTGTCAATCATTTAATTACTCATTATATCCTTTATTTTCCGAATAATGGTTTAAGTGTGGATTTGATTTTTTGGCAGTTGGACGCGAGCGAATCTCTATCGGGAAGAGAAAAGGATTTCAATGATAATTAATATAAATATAGCGAAATCATATTGATCCTTTTCGAAAGTCGTGTTTTCGGCTCATCGCAATCAGCAATCAGAGGAAGGCTTGGGCAATTCTATTTAAGTCTTATGGAATCCCCGATCGCCGATAGCGATATCGCTTGACTCGCATCGGGAGATTGAATGAGGAGAGTTTGTTATGTTCACGTCGCATTCTCCGACCGCCGATTGTGATATCGCTTCGGAGTAAAGGGGAGGGGCCTTTTATTATTTGTTTTCCTGATATCCATTGGCTATTTTGCTTTTATCACATCGGGGAAAATCAATGGGTCATGGTTTATGCATCCTTTGTTGTTGCGATATGCGATCTTGCGATCGCTTTATCGCAATAATAAAGGATTATTCGTTTTATTTTTAAGACCGATTTATTTCAAAAGGTTTAAATCTGTTTTGTTTATTTCCGAACCTTTAGAAGAGTGATGAATTAATACCAATTTAATCTAAAAGGGACCCATTTCAATTTATAATTTTCTAAAGTAAAATAAACTGAAATGGGGGGTTGTTGTATAGCACAACAAGTTGCTAGGATTGTTTCTTCTAGTAGTTGCTAATATTGTTGCTTATATGTTATAATTTTATCGAATTATTTGTGTGATTCATATTTAAGTTTTGAAACCTCCCATAATGTTAACACATGCATCTAATATAACCATGTCAAATTTTAGTGCATATAAGCGCAAACTAAAAAAAAAATAAAATCAATGTTGGTCCATAGGGTCTTGGATAAATGGCGATTAGGTTCTATATTAAGGAAATCCTTGATGTGAATTCACTGGTTCAATTCCCTACCCTGATCGGGGTGATATATTGGACATGATTAATATGTAGTCCTACCAAGCTTTAAAAAAAAAAAACAACGTTGGCCCCATTCACAACCCCCTCTATGCGGGTTCAATTAATTAAAGCATAATTTCCAATGATTTCTGGATTTTAAGTGAATTGAGCATTTACTTGACCATGAGAGCGTTGAAATAATTGAGAACATGACCTTTCAATAAAAAATTAAGGTGCTTTAATGATGGGTACTCAACCAATTGAGCACCTAACCCTTGACGGGGCTATTAAATACATACCATGATAAGGATAGTGAAAAAATAATAAATAATTTCATCTCCTCGAAATTTATGTTATAATTTTTTTGAATGCTTTGTTTGATTCATATTTGAGTCTCATAACCCTCCCATATCATCAACACATGCATCTTCTATAATCATGTCAAAGTTCAATGAATACAAGCATAAATTGAAAATATTTCAATGTTGACCCATTCACAACCCCCTTTGTGTGGGGTCAATTAATTAAAACATAATTTTGACTGATTGCTAAATCCTAAGTGAATTGTACATTTACTTGACCTTGAGAGCATCAATATAATTGAACTTGTGACCTCTCAAAATCAAATTAAGGTACTTTGACGATGGGTACTCGACCAATTGAATGCATAACCCTCAACGAGGCTAGTAAATACATACCATGGTAAGGAAATTAAAAACTAAGAAATAATTTCATCTCCTTGACATTTTTGTTATAATTTTGTTGAATTCTGTGTGTGAGTCATATTTGAGTCTCAGAACCCTCCCATACAGTGAATGCATGCATCTATATAACCATGTCAAATTTTAATGCATACAAGCACAAACTAGAAAATTTTCAATGTTGACCCCATTCATAACCCCCTCTGTGCAAGGTTCACTATTAATTAAATCATAATTTCCATTGGTCGTTAAATGTTAAGTGAATTGAACATTTACATGACCCTAAGAGTGTCAAGAGAATTGAACCCATGAGCTCTCAATAATAAATTAAGGTGCTTTGACGATGGGTACTTTACCAATTGAGCACCTAACACTCGATGGGGCTAAATACATATCTCGATGAGCTTGTCTTGGTTTCAAGAACAATATATTATCTATTGAGCAAGGCCAACCATGTGATGGTGGAATCTCATATGGCCCCTCCCCCTCACCACATTCCCCAATGCCCAATTTATCTACTATAAAATATTTGAAAGCAACATATTAAGAATCAAGCATAACTACAAATGACTCAAAAAACAAAAAAATAAGGTAAATGAGAGAGGACAAATTAACTGAAAAGATATAAACACATACCTCATACATTTCAACATTTTGATATCACTAATCTTATTCTTCATCCAAGTCAACATTTGTATCATCCGGTTCAAAATTAATAAAGGATTGACCATATAAACTTCATTGTCAATGTCATCGTTTCAAATCATATCCTTGTCTTATCATCCTCAGGAACATTATCTCCTAGGTTTTGTTCGACTTATTCCAATTCTTTTCTTATAACATTACATAGTCAATATCATCTTCATCTAGAACATTGTCTCGATTAACATCTTCTTAAACTTTTCGACATCTCTATTTGACACATGAAGTAATTTCTTCTCTAGATCATCTTCTTCTTCCATATCATATTCTTCATCTACATTATACTATACTAGCCTCCCTCTTAGATCATATCTAACAACATACGACTAACCCGCTCTACCTAGAATATATGAGTAAAAGACTTGTTCGCATTGGCTTGGAATAACATAACGATATGGTCCTGGATCAAATTACCTTCTATTAACCATGGTAAATCTATTATCATGTTAAATAATAGTTCTATCAAGATCACATTCATTCATTCGTAGCATATACCATTTTACGTCCAGTAAAACCAATTTGAAGGAATTAAAGTCACACTCAAGTATGTCATCCAAATACCCATAATATCGATTTTCAAAGACTTGTGGATGTGTGTCACTTCTAGAGGAAACATCAGTAACCTATAAGAATGTAGTTATCCCACAATTAGAAGTTTTCCTCTTTTCAACCAACTTTTTGATGTGAAATTTATGACTGTTACACCACATAACCTTGTGGTGTTTTAACTGCCATATGTAAAACACATAACAAAAGGAATATTCAAGTAATAAACATATTTATATAAATTGCAAAGTATCTGTAAAAAAGAACCACCTGCATTCAAATTAATAATTTATAAAATAACTTATTAAAATGTCATAGGGTGAAAATGCATGCTTGCCTATTTATCTTGCAAACGCTCTACTATATCAATTTCTCTTTGCGTAAGATTGGTATCTCCTTTATGATGAGATTTTATAACCAATGTATACACCCCTTCCCATGATAACCTATGATCATGTTGTATACATATTTCAATCCATACCTTCATCCAATCAAGATTGTTTGCAATATACATATGTAGTGCATCCCACTCTCAAGCACTTTATTAAAAAATCATAATTCACCAATAAATATTAGTTACCATGGTCAATATTAATAATTGATGAAAGAATAAAAAATAAATAAGTGTGATATAGAAAAAAGTGAAAATTTATATGTATTATATATTATCTCTACATTAAATATTTAATTACCTCTCACTTTGTTTATTCTACCTTTCCCCATTAGGTGCTCCCCTTCAATTTTTTTGATGGATTTCACATCCCAAATGCGATCCACATGCATATCTACTAATAATTTAGGAAGATACTAACTAATATACACCATATATTGATACATCATGTATCCTTCCACCATAGAAACCTCAGGGCATGTTCTTTGTCTAACCAAAGCCTTCAATGATTTCAAGTGCGTCTTTACCATCCACATTTACCTTGTGTGTAGAGGTCCACACAATTGAATTGTTAGAAAATTATATATTACGGAGCAATGGAACACATAAAATATTGCAGAAATATAAACACAGAAAACGCACAAAAACAAGAGAGACACAGATATACGTGGTTCACCCAGTTTGGGCTACGTCCACCTCGAACAGCCAGTCCTTCCTTTCTATTATCCAGCAAAATGAAGAGACACAACCTACAGCAAAGCTGCTGTAATATCCTCTGTTTTATCTCACAGTCTCACCTCTCTATTTCTCGCTCACACACAGAATACACATCTATATCACCGCCTCAAATACAATACCCTCATACAGAGAGAGGGGTTGCCTTCTAGGGAAAAAAACCCTAAACTAAACATAAGTTCTACCGGATCATCCGCCTAATGAACGGCTCAGATTGACTAGAAATTACTATACTTTTACAAGGCAAATTTACATCTATTTTTAGCTTCGGGGGCGCTTCCCCCGAGCCCCCGCCGGGGGACCGCTGGGCCCCGAACACCCTAGCCGGGGGGGACAAGTCCCCCCCGCGTGGAGGGGTGTACAAAACTTCCTGGGGTATACATCCGGCTGAAACAAAGACCTCTAAACAATCATGCTCCACACACAACACCTTTTGTCATCAATAACAGGGATGCATGGAAAGAAGCTGAAGAAATTTTAGAAGATCACCTTAGATTACAAAAGAGTTTTAGGTGGGTACAATCTGATCCCAAAAGTTTTATATGTGACACAAGGATGAAGAACAGGTTATCCCCATATATTCACCATAGAATCCTAGAAATTGAGCAGTTTGCAAACTTGGATGAATGGATAGAGGGGACCCTAGAAGAAGATGTTAGTGAGTAGGTCAATATAGAAAATATTATGAGAGATCTTGAGAAAACCATTGACCTGGATTCTTTTGAGTAGGTACCATTCAAGTTGCCTCAAAAGTCAGCAATTAGTAAATCCACTACTGGAACCTCTCAACAGCCTCCACAGAAAGTTAGCATACCAGCAACAGGAACATCCAAAGATAAAGAAATAGAGCCCATAGAATAGCCTACAATGTTAGATCAGCCTGAAATTTTCAAAGAATAGGATCAAGTACCAATTCCTCCAGCTCAAACCAATATAACAGAAAGTACAACTTTGCAAACTCCTCTAAATGAGGAAAGAAACGAAAAGAGGGATAGGGAAACCACCACCCCTGCTAGTGGACCTACAGGACAGCTAGGGAAAAAAAGGCAAAGATTGAACCCTCTGTCAAAAGAAGAAATAGTTGAAGAGACTACAGACAACCAAAGAAAAGAAAGAGCAGTGAGCCAACAAACTTTTCCCTTTGGAGGAGCATCCATTAGCTCACAAAGGCAAGAGCTAGAAAGATAACATAGTGTAGAAGTATCATCCCACAAGCTACAAAGTAAAGAGGCTTTAGAAATCAAGAAAACATTCAGAGAAATAAAGGCTAGGAATGACCCAGTGAGGCTTCAAATGTACAATCAATATTTAAAAATAGCCCCCACAAATCAGCAAAGACTAATGTCAGCTTATGACATTAAAGAGGGCAAGATGATAATGAGTTATTTCAAGCCAAAGGTGCAACAACCTAAATCAGTAGAAAATTACGTCAGAACTAACTTGGAGGTCTTAGCTAAGGATATTCATCCTATGAATCAAATTGAAATTCACAAGAAAACTGGAGAAATGGTCTATTCCACATTGGCTGGTAAAGCAATGATGGCCCACGAGCTACAAAACTCATTGAAAAATACAACTACTCAACTACACTTGGAGAAAGCCTCCTCCCTGGCCAAGGATAACACAATAAAATCATTAGAAGAAATCATCATTGGATTGGGACATGATCCCAAAGATGCTAAAGGTATAGAAGCACTAATCAAGAAGAAAGAAGAAGACATTGCTGCCCTAAGGAAATAGCTAAAGCTACCTCCTTCAAGGCATCCACATACTGTTGAGGTTATAAAATAGAAATTTGAAGAAGAGATGATGGACCTACTCTTGAAACTCAATGAAAGATTAAATGATACAGAGCAGGTGTTAGAAAATGCACTATAGGACAAGTAGGGAGAGTCGACCTCTCAGCCTCCTGAAGTAATACCAATAGTATCAACAACTATCCCCTCTACACTTTGGACAGTCTTAGCCCCAAACATCCCAGCAGCCACAGCAGAGGTGGTGATAGATACAGTTACAACAGGAACAACACTAGGCAGCAGTGCCAATTTGAGTACAAAAGAGCTGATAAAGGCAATGGAAGACATGAGGCTACAAGTTTTAGAATTAAAATAGGTAAAATAATAGTTGGCTAAAATGGAAATATATTATAATATCTCAAAGATAAACTTCGTGGAAAAAACAAGGGAGATCAAAGATTTAGAAAATAAATTGAAGGCATTAGAAAAATATCTTCACTTTTGACAAGCCTCTCACAGAAATTAAGAAAATTCTTTGGCCAACATCACTCAGTTTGTAAATGATGTTTGGCCATCCATCCAAGTGATCTTTGAATGAATTGATATAGTGAAAGCATCACAGGGAGAAATTCAAAATACAAGAGCTTTGTTAGGACAAATTCCAGATGAGGCCAACCAGCTTATACACTTTTTGAATAACAAAACTAAGGAACAACTATGAGAACTTGGCATAGTTGACAGGACAGATACTATTTTAGAAATCAAAATGGTATTAACTAAGAGAAATTTGATGCAAAACTTAGAGATAAGATGCCAAGATATGCAGGTGGAAATCAATTCTTTTATGGAGAAGTTCACTGTTTTGCAGAATAAAGGGCTACCAAGTCCTCTGGTGATTAATGACAGATTAATGAAGAACATAGATTATGTAGACAAATTGAATAAGTCTATTAGCAATCAAGCTAGTTCATCAACAAGTGCTTTAGGAATAAAAGCACTCCCCACTTGCCAAGTTCTCTATGACAACTTAGAGAACTTATTCTATGTTGAGCATGAAATAAAGCACTTGTTCTCGATCCGGCCTACCTTTTTCAGAGATACAGAAACTGATGAGACCCTGAGGAAACTTCAGAAACACAAATTTCTAGAGCAAAAATGGTGGGAAGACATGTTGGAAATTTTGTAAATTTATTTTGAGTAAAATGTAAATTTTGGGCTATTTATTATAGTAGGATGAACAAAGATGAACAAAGATCAAACAAGTCGAAGTGTATCAGAACAGGTAAAGAGTATTAGTCAAAACAGGGCAGCCAGCACAAAGTTACCAAAGAAGACAACAACAAGCCAAATTATAGGGCCTGCCTCTAGCACACTCAGCAAGAATAGGAACAACACAGCATCAGTTTACCTTTCTCTTATCTTCGAGATTAGTTGTCTCTATTTTCTTGTAACTTATTCATTACTCACCCTAGAATATATCTCACTTAGTTATGAGATATTTTTTGTAAACATTTCAGTATAAATACTCCCTCAATTGGAGTATTGAGGGTGGATTCATATACATCGTAGTAATATTGGTTATTTTGGAATAAAGTGTTGTTAGACCAAACTTTTGTATGGCTTGCTAGAATAAGAAATAATGCAAGGGACATTTCATAGATTTCTTGAATCAAATAATGGATCAATAAGTTCTCTATACCTTATGTTTTAAAGTTTTTCTTGTTTATTATATCATCTTTCTTTCACATCTTAATGATAAACGAAAATGAGTAATTCAGAATATGCTTAACTGCACTCTGTTTTCAATCATTATTGTTCCTTATGTTTTCTTTTGAATTAGTATAAACAATGAACTCTTAATTGCTCCTGTTTCCTATTTCTTTCATTTTGATTATTTATTAAAGAATACTTAACTACTCTTTAGTAGTAATCATTCAAGTTCCCTCTTTAAATACGCTGAAGGATTTTTAACTGCCCTTCACCCATTTTGAAACCATTCCATTGATTTCAAGTCTTTATTTGTTCCCTGTTTGACCATCTTGCCCTATGAAACTATCATTTGTTAAGAAACCAAGTCCAGTTAAGTCATCTTTTTGACTCCATCAGCCCAATGGCCTAAACTAGTTAGTCCTACCCCTCTGCTATTGAATCCCAACACCCAAACTCAAATAAAACTCCTAAACTTCATAACTAGCCTAATATCGTTCAAAACAAAGATAAAACTTAAAGAGAGAGCCCTCTTTGGATGTAGATTGGCTAGATTCTGTATCTAAAAGATTGGTTTGTGGTTACCTCGGACCCCTTTCCCATTCTTACAACTTCAGGGAAAATCTGAGTGATAATAGGAAGAAGGCCCACAAATTTGGGACATGTTCTTTGATGGAGCTTGCTCTAAGGAAGTTGCAAGGGTAGGTGTAGTTCTTGGGTTCTCCACACAAGAATGCATTCATTTATCTTTCAATTTAACTTTCTAGGTCACAAATAACATAGCAAAGTATGAAGCCTTGATATTTGGCTTAAACACTGCTAAAGAAATGGGCATCAAAGGTCTGAAAGTGTTTGGAGATACAGACCTTATCATTTAGCAGGTGAACAAAACTTTCCAAGAAAAGCATCTAAGGCTGAAAGCATTGAGAGATGAGGTATGTAAGCTCACGAGATCTTTTAATAGTTTTAGCATTTCTTACATCCCTAGAATGAAGAACCAGCTTGCTGATTCCCTTGTTGTGTCTGCTAGCACGTTTATTCCTCCTTTTCCTCCTAAATTGACTTATGAAGTTCAGGTGAAATATAGACCATCTCTACCTGACAATGTCAAATACTAGAAAGTTTTTGAAGATGATGATGAAATTAATAGGTTTTTACAAGTCATTGATGAATTTTTCTTAAATGTACATTGACAAAGAAAATGAAACCATTGAAGAATGCAACCAGTCCAAGCTAAAGGACAAGATTGGTCAAGATAGCATTGTTCAACTACCTAGTAGCCATATACCTAAAGGATTGGTGCCCCGAGAAGTTGTTTGATCATAATGATGTACCTTATAAGCCCGCCAAAAAGGAAAATGAATCTGAAATTCATAGACATAATGTAGGGAGTCCAGCCCATCCAAAGTACATAAATATGTCCACTCACTTGTCTTCTGGCCAAAGTTCCGATTATTGCACCCTGATAAAACCATTTGCTGATTTTTTTGCTTGGGATTACAATGATCTTAAGACCTATGACACCAACATCATCCAACGTAAGATTCCACTGGAGAAGAACACCATCCCTTTTAAGCAAAAATTGAGACCTATTAGCCCTTTCTTATTGCCTTTGATTGAAAAGGAAGTCAAGAAGTTGTTGGATGCCAAGATCATAGTTCTCCTAAGGTATTCAAAGTGGATAGCTAACCTTGTGTTAGTAAGAAAGAAGAATGGAGAAATTAGGCTTTGTGTTGAGTTCAGGAATCTGAACAAATGCTCTAAAAAAGTCAACTACCCCCTGCCTAAGATGGAACACTTGCTGTAAAAAATTTCAGGGGCTAGTGTCATGTCTTTCTTAGATGGATTTTCAGGTTACAATCAGATTGATGTACATCCAGAAGATCAGGAAAGGACTGCCTTCACTACTCTTTGGGGAACTTTCATGTACTCCAAGATGCCTTTTGGACTGATGAACGCTAGGGCTACTTTTCAGAGGGCCATGGGCATAACCTTTGTGGGAGAGAAGGACAAGTTTGTCCTTATTTACCTTGATGACATAACAGTCTTTTCCAGTAGTCACAAGGACCATTTGCAACATTTGAAGAAGGTGTTTCTAAAGTGCAAATGGTTTGGAATTTCTATGAACCCAAAAAATTCATAGTTTTCTCTAGAAGAAGACAAACTTCTAGGACATATTGTTTTTGCTGAAGGTGTGAAGATCGATCCAACAAGAGTTCAAGAAATTCAAACATTGTCCATCCCAAGGTCAAAAAGGGACATTCAATCTTTCCTAGGAAAGATTAACTTTGTTAGGAGGTTTATTCCAAACTTTGCAGAGCTAGTGAAGCACATCACTTCCATGCTGATGAAAGCATCAGAAATAAAATGGACAGATGGTGCAAGAAACTCTTTTGAAGCCATCAAACAGGTTATCATGGAAGCTCCCTCTCTAATTAGTCTAGATTATACCAGGGAGTTGTATATCTTCCCCTTTGCCTCTTATGATACACTTTCAATAGTTCTATTGAAGAAAAATGATGGTGTAGAGCACCCTGTGGCCTTTTTCAACAAAACTCTGAGGGATGTTGATCTAAGGTATGACCATATTGAAAAACAAGCTTATGCTCTCATAAAATCTTAAAAGGCATTCAAAATTTATATTCTGTATTCCAAAGTGGTTGCATATGTACCTTCAGCCTCAGTAAACGATGTCCTAACTCAGCTAGATATTGATGGAAAGAGAGCTAAATGGATTGCAAAATTCATAGAGTTCAACATAGAGGTGAAGCCCACCAAGCTTGTCAAAGGCCAGGGCTTGGCTAAGCTTATGGCTGAGGAAAATTGTAGTTTGTTAGACATCAATTTCATGGGTTCAAATTCATGTGATGAGCGGACATAGGAAGCAACAGAAGAGCAAGAGCAGAATCAATCTTTGGCTGAAAATATAACCACCTGTGAATGGCATTCCACTGTAATTCATCTTTTACAGAAGCTAAAAGTCCCTCCAAGGCGTAGCTCAAGTCAAGCCCAGGCCATTAAGCTCAGATCAACCAAATTCTGCATTAATAAAAACCTGCTTTATTGGAAGGACCCATCAGGGATCCTCTTGAGATGTCTAGACAAAGGAAAATCTATGGAAGTCATGCACTAGTTCCATTCTAGCATCTGTGGAGGGCATCATTATTGAAAAACCACATCCCACAAGATCCTGAGAGCTGGGTATTATTGGCCTACTCTGTTCTCTAATGTGTTTTCTTTTGTGAAGTCTTGTGACAAATGTGAGAGGTTTGCAGGAAGACAACAACTAAAATCTCTGCCCTTGAAGCTAGTACATGCCAATGGTCCCTTCCATCAGTGGGGCTTGGACTTCATAGGTGAGATCAATCCACATTATAGTGGCCATCACAAATGGATCTTGGTAGCCACTAATTATTTCACCAAATGGATCGAGGCTATACCCACTAAAAATGCTAATCATGAGGTTATCATAAAGTTCTTGAATGAGAATATTTTCACTAGATTTGGTTGCCCAACCAAACTAGTCATTGATAATGCATTAGCTTTCAGGGCAGAAGAATTGGTGGACATGTGTGAATCCATGGGAATTTAATTGGTGCATTCTACCTCATATTATCCTCAAGGCAATGGCCTGGAAGAATCATCCAACAAGAGTCTTGTAAGGATAATCAAAAAATTGTTGGAGGGCAACAAAAAGAACTGGGATTCCAAGTTGAAGTTTGCACTATGGGTTGACAGAGTTACAAACAAGAAGTCCATAGGAAATTCTCCATTTAAGATGGTTTATGGCATTGATGCTATTTTTCCTATCTAGCTGATTCTCCCTGTGCCAAATTCTTGCAAGAAGAACAGGATGAAGAGAACGACACGGCGAGGAGAATGAGTAACTTGGTTGAATTACAATAGATCAGAGAAAAACTAGTTGAGAAGTCAAGAATTCATCAGAAGAAGATCAAAGAAACCTTTGACAAGAAGGCAAAAATGGACAGTTTTCAGGTTGGTGACTGGGTTCTCCAATGGGATGCATTGAAGGAAAAGAAGGGCAACCATTGTAAATTTGATGCCTTATGGACAAGACCATTTGTCATCGCTCAAGTTAAGATGAACAATACATTCATTCTACACAATTTAGAGGGGGAAGGTGTTTTTGATGGCCCAGTCAATGGGTGGTTTTTGAAACTTTACATC
Source organism: Pinus taeda (assembly GCA_000404065.3). Lineage (NCBI taxonomy): Eukaryota > Viridiplantae > Streptophyta > Pinopsida > Pinales > Pinaceae > Pinus > Pinus taeda. Next base: position 295,780 of record APFE030309416.1, read on the forward strand.
ATATGAGGCTTTAAGGCCTTAATATTGTAATAGGATTTTTTCAGTTTTTTTTTTTTTTTGATGCAAATAAACTCCATGCCCAATAGAACAGTAGGAGATAAGTTTGTTTCGGTTGTTACAGGAAAGGTAGTAGTTTACATTTTTTGAAACCTCATAGGGAGGCTTTCATCCCTAGAAGGAGCTAGTGTTAGCCTTGAGGTGCAGTGCTACTAGTTTAACAAAAATGTCCCCTGTTTTAGCTCCGATGGTCCACATCTCCTCTTGCTATGCTTTGGCCATAAGCTGGACTTAAAAAATTATACACCCATGCTCATAAATATAGGCAGGTCCACTCTCTGTTCATCTCTTTTCTATTGTGCTCTTCATTCTCTGATCTCCAATCAAATCGATCTCCGTCGTCCATTTCATTCGCCGATCCAACGGCTATCATGCATCATTTAATCGCCCATCAACGTATCGCAATTCCATTGCACTATCCACCAACCCTTCACCTCTGTGATTAATGATCAAATCTTGATCGTTGATCTGAACTTGATCTGGCGGCTGTCGCTGAGCTAATCAAATCAACTTGTACAATGATCCTCAATTGTCAATCTTCCTCTATCATATCCAATGGTTCACAATGATTTCGGGTGAGAAACAAGCGAGTGTTATAGACATTTTTGGGCACTTCAACCCCAATCATAAATTTCCATAAACTGAGGGCTCCTAAGTCCCTAAAAGTGTTGCTTCACTGCCTAAAGGAACAAGGTCAACTGATTACATCATCTCTCAGAAGTTCTCCACTGAAAATTGCGCATAAATGGTCAAAACTGGACCATACTGAAAGTTCAATGCAGAGGGTGCGATGCATATCACCTTCCCAATGTACAGGCTACGATGCATACTAATTTGCTCCTCTGTAGGGTGCTATGGTCGGGAATGGACAAATGGCAGGGACAAAAATGCGAGGTGGAAGATCATGGAATCTTCCAGAAGCTTCCCCTCTGACACTTGCCACTCCATTTTTGACTAGGGATGAGTAAGAGATCATCATTCTCCAAGTGGAAGCAGGAACTATCAGAGAGAAGACACTAATCAAGATCCCAAAAGATGACTCACCTCTCTGTAATCATCTATATATGGATCCTCATCACAGAGATCCAGAGGCTGGAATTTTGTATCTTATAGAGAAGTGTTTTTGGTATTTTGGTGTACATTCACAGTGTTGGGTGATATAGCTTTGCTTGAGGTGAAGAAGGGCTTCCTAGCTGGAGGATGATGCTGGGTCGGAGCTCATGGTTGTAATCCTCTTGCTACTTTTCATCTGAATAAAGCTATTCTTGTTTCCTTCCATATTCCTGTGTACTTGTTTATATATGCATGTATATGGTTAATACACATCTGATCCTGTATTATTTATGAATTTAGATCCTTGTTTCTTGCATAGTAGTATGTTGCTGTGATTCTACAGGTTCTTTTGAAGCTAGGTAGACAAAGAAGAAGCAGCGAAATTCTATCAAGAAGGAGAGGAAATCGAGCGCAAGACTTAGGTTGGCCCTCTTGGTTCTCCTCTCATCTATTTTCATAAAAGGAATTAATAGTAGACTTTGATTGTTTGTTTCTAAGATAGCCACCCATCTTAGTGGGAATAACAACATTCACGTGAACACTATTCTCGTATAACAAAATGGCGACTCCACTGGGGAGCGACTAGATTACTTGTTAGCTTATCTATCCTTGTTTCTTTTATAAACATACAAACGGAGCCTCAGGTCAAGCCAGCTAGCCTTCGAACTACATTTTTCATACAAATGCAAAGTAGATCAATGCTGCTTCAGTCAATCTCCGTGTTTTGTTTATGAATTAAACAATAGGTCTGCAAGCAATCTAATTGCCCTGAGTGGTGGCTCTAGTAACCTCTTAGATCACCCCTGTGTTTTACATACAATGATCTTTACTTATTCAGCCTAAACACCTGAACTAGATTGCAAACTGTGAGTGAAATCTCATTTAGAGTCTCGCACTACTACCATCGCACCCTTCCTTCAAGTCAGCCTGTATGCATCGCACTTCCCGAGTGCAGTAGGTGCGTTGCATACTGAGTTCACTGTGTAATAGGTGCGATGGTCAAGGAGGATTAACTTTACCCTCCGACTGTGGATTTTACTCACTGTTTTCAGTCTTATTCAAGGGTTTTGTTGTCTGTAGTTAGTGTACTTCTGTGAAAACCCCCTTCTCTTGCATTATTCCGCCTCCTTAGTGTAAAGAACTATAAACATTTTTATGTATTGTGTGTCATTTTTAGTTCTCTTCTGGAAAAAGTAGTATAGTCGAACTGTTGTCTCCAGATCTGAAAGTGTCGTAGCTATTGTTTTCAGTTTTAGAAAGAAATTTCATTGTTCTAGATAGTTGATTATACAGTTACTATTGCATAGGATTTGAATTATTAGTTTTAAAGTGTCGAAAAACAATTTCCATTTCAAAATTGCAAAGTGTCTCTCTTACTCTCATTTCGTTTTGAAAAAGAATTTTGTTGAGTACTATCACTTTAAAAGTAATTTAGTTTTTCACTTAGCTTTCTTAACGTCATTCACACATTAAAAGAGCTGAAAAACAAATACATGCATGTTCATTTGCATTTTTCATTGCTTGGCTTGATTTAGGACTGTGCATTTAGCGTGTGCTCTGTGCTCTGTGAAGAAAAGATGCTTGACTTTCTTCCCTTTAGTAGCTATGATTTTCATTGCTGAAAGAAGATAAAACGTTTGTTTATCATCTTAGACTGCATTTTAGGAATTATACATACATCACGTGGTGAACCTGAAAGGCAAACTATTAAGCAAGATCAACTTAAAATAAATTCAATGAATCTAACAACGCTTTGGAACTTAATGCACAACATCTAGAAGTCTAGGCTAGAGACGTATTCGGGTGTCGTAAAACCTGGTAACTATTGCTTTCAGTGTTGGTTGGGTAATTCCTCCACTCTAAGACGGTAAGTGCCAGTAGGGACTTGTGCTCCCACGTACCGTCGCGTATATATTGGGAGACCACAATAGGCTGCATCCTTTATCCTGAGGAAGCCGTGTCTGTCGCCATATCGATCACAATGCACCGAACACAACATTCAGGAAGATTGACTGTCGTACCGTAAAAAGTATTTTGCAGTTTTGCAATTGGTTTGGTAATCCTCTCTACCTAGATCTCCAGAGAAGTCCATTTTGCTCCTTTTCAGACTCCTTAAAGAAAAAGGGCCTCTGAGCACTTGTCACTTCAGGCTCAATAAAAATCGAAGGCAACTAGAGTCATATTTTGTTTTTTCTCGACTCATTAAAATTGAAAAAACAAGTTGCATCCAAGTGTCTAAAAAATTTATTTTAATTGAAATAACGTCACAATTTCCCCCCGTTGATCTTCAGGTTGAGAAAAATTGAGTCTACCAACCAAGGATTTCCTCGTGAAGGAAATCCTAGTCCCTTCTCCTCTTGGGGAGATGTTGGTCCGCCCCATATAGCCACTTTATCACTTCCAAGATTGATAATTCGTTTGCCTGTCTCGCTCTTCTCTACCTCTGTCGTTCAGAATCCCGTAATTCCTGAACAGTCTAATCAGCAACTAGATGACACTAGAGTTGTCTCCCAATCTTCTACTTCATCTGATTCTCCCTCTCCTCCTTCCTCTTCGCTTGATAAAGCCGATAAATCTAAAATTCAAGTAACTGAGAAGAATAAGAAGAAGAAAGAGAAAAAGGAAAAGAAGAAAAAGGAACGAAAATCGAAAGGGAGCAACCAAGTATCGTCTAGCAAAAATTCACACACTGCACAGTCAAAACCTAAATCTCCTTGCGTCATTTGCAATGGAGACCACTATCACCGAGATTATCCCTGCATCCCTCGGATCTTAAGGGATTAGTCTCCTCGTTTGCACAACCTGGTGGCATCAACCTCTGGCGATCACGTTGAATGCTCACCATCAACCAGTGAAAGTGAAGCACATGGACAAAGAAGGAATCCTAAACTTCCTTGTAAGTTGTGTGAAGGTGATCACGCTGTCCACCGTTGTCCCTTCCTTGAAGAGGCTAAAAGAGTTTTAGATAATCATCCAGTTTCACCGCTACGACTTCCTCCTGGATATCAAAAACTCTTGCCAAGTCCTCCACCGGTTGAAAATCCCACTGGCCCGTCATTGTGGTCAGCCGAAGCACCTATCGTTGAAAATGAACCCTCTGAATCCATACCAGACAAAATTCAAAGGGTCGATACAGCAGTTGACCCAGTCTTGCCTTCAGAGTGTTCATCTTCGAATGATACCGTCACTGAAGAGAAAGAGAATGACACCATTCACATTATTTTCATCAACACAGACTCTGATGAGCTTGGGGGCAGTCCTCCCGTTCCTTTACCGAAGGAAGGAAGTTCATCAGAGTCATATCCAGCCGTCTATTCGGTCCCACCACCAAGCAACCTAGTCATTTCCTTTGACTGGAATCTACTAGGCAGACCTCATTTACCAGCCAGTGTACCATTCAGAATCATTGTACAAACTTACAGAATGGTTATGGCTGGTACCATCATTGATGAAGGGGGTTCTGTGAGTATCCTTTCCTCAACTGCTTGGAAAGCGCTTGGTTCACCATCGCTTTTTCCTGAAATGAGAAATCTAACAGGCTTCGACAAGGGAACCAGTCGACCTTTAGGGATCCTTCCAAATGTGTCCATTACTTTGAGAAGGAAAACTATTCACATGAATGTTATGATAGTTCAAGGACCTTTAGATTATAATCTACTCCTTGGATGCAACTATATTTATTGCATGGGAGCCATCGTCTCCTCACTCTTTAGAGTAATGTGTTTTCTGCACGAAGGCAGAATGGTCAAGCT
>APFE030309420.1:0-18745 GCA_000404065.3 Pinus taeda
TATTATAAAGGTATACTCACGAAAGAGTTCACAAAGCTTGAATCCTATACAATAATATTTATAAGAAGGAATACATTATAATAATATTTTTCTGAATATTATAGCTCATCATGTCAATAATATGATATGTGAACCATTCTCTCCAACCACCCAAGAGAATCCCAATTAACAAATTTACTTAAAAAAAATAATAAACACTCTCTCTCTCTCTCACACTCTCTCGACACTCAAACATTAAAATAAAAATAAATAGAACCTCACCGAAATTAAATACCAACCAATTTAAAGTAAAATTAAAACTAAAAAATAATAATTAAAATAATCGGAATTCACATTAGGTAATCATGAAATATATATTATAGTACTATTTAGAATTATATAAACAATGTAAATAATTTAGTTTCAAGTCTTAATTATAGTGTAGTATTATGACTCTCTCACTCACGACGTTTCCACACAGCTCTCACTCAGACATCAAATATCTTTTTATTGTAAAACGCACTCTCGCGTCACTTTCCAAAAAAATTTTCCTTTTAAAATTTAGTAAATTAAACGTTAATAAACTCTATTATATATATAAATTTATCTATTCTTTGTTATATATTCTTGTATAATAATCAATTTAGCCAAAAATTTTAGTAATCAATTAATATTTTATCTAAATTCTATTTTTTAATTTTATTTTTATATAAATTTAACCCAATAAAAAAAAGACAATACAAACCACAATGAAATCTCACACTGCCTTTGATTTTTCCCTCACAGCGAAAAGATTTATCTCCTTTTTAATGTTAATTGTACCGCGGGAATTTCACTCACTTATGAACATATTTTGATTTTACTTAATACATTTCATAAATGTCTTTTTCTTGTTCTTTTAAAAGTTGTAGTTTTGGATTATGTACATTGATTACATAGTAATTCACCAAATATTATTTTGGAAATAAATTTGATATAATGTAATAGTTTAGAAAATTTAATAAATATAGTTTATATTTTACTATAAAATAATATAATATGACTTAAATATAATGAATTATATCACATTTTCTCCATTATTAAAATCAATATAGTAATTTCAAAATACAATTTTATAAAAGAAACTATTATTAATCAAATATTGAAAGTCTATAATAAAAGAGTTGCAGTTAGCATCAAAGAGTTAATGTATTTATCTGAAAATATAATTTTATAAATGATTGTATTGAGTGGTGTAGTTTACAATTTAATATGAGGGTGATGTGTTATTTTGATACGTGGAATTGATAGATGTTTCTCTTAAAATAAAGATAAAAATTCTCTAAATAAGAAAGCAATTTGGATGATATTAAAAAAGAAAAATTAATATACATGTTAGTTAGTTTTATTTAAAAAATTTATAGAACATTGCTCTCAAATTACTACCATTAGTTTATTTGTTGTTTATATTACAACTCAGTGTGGTAAAAATATTTCACTCTCTCAATCATACATAAAATGTTTTGATGCTTATCTTATCTAATATAATTTCATATCATCTTTGAAAATAGATAAAGTACTTAGATGTAAAAAAACATGTGGGTAAGATGTTTAAACCGTATACTTTGTAAAAATATTTGAACATGTAATTTAAATAAACTATTTGAATATCTATGTTATTGTACATATCAACTTCATATATTTCTTTAATTTATATATACAATGTTAAAAAACAAATATTTTAGTTTGTACTACTAATCAAATATTTGGTATCTAAAGAAAAAAAGTAATTGGAAATTAAGAAATAAAATTAAAAATATCAAGTACTTTTTAATGAGGAAGTTTGTTCATTCGATTTCTAATACACAATTAATATGTGGCATTTCAAAATATTCATAATAATAATAATAAATCAATGTCCCTAAATTATGTTAATATGTAAAATTTAATATGTGACATTTCAAAATATTAATAATAATAATAATAAATCAATGTCCCTAAATTATGTTAATATGTAAAATTAAGTATTATTGACCTATATTTTAAAATGTACGATTAAAAAGAAAACCATTTTAATGTGAAGATTGTAGTTTATAGATAAAATATTTCAATGAACATGTTATGTAAAATAATTTAATGTCAACTACGTATATATTATATACTACTAAAAAAATCTAAATATATATGATATAAACTAATTGCAAAAATAAGTTTGTATGGTTAAAATGTTAGATGTAGTATCATTATTTTATATTTGTTTTTTTTTTAGGTATATATTTTTGTCAATAATGAAATTCAACCAATATTTTTTGAATTTACAAGTTAAGTTATGTACTTTACACAGCGTTGAAAAATACAATTTGAACAATTAAAAGCTACAGATTGTACATATAGAGAGAACTATTATATATTTATTTGGATTTATCAAAGAATGAGAGGTAAGTAAATTTCACATTTTAAAAAAAAATATGCTTAAAAAAAATTGATTCCCTTGGAAAAATACTAAATACAAACTTAAGATAAATCTATCCCAATATTATTATGAATCAAATATTATTACGAGTCATGGATTAAATTATAATAATAAATAAATTAAAACTATGGTATCAACCACAAACCTCACCCTTTTGATCACCTCCTAAGTGCCTCATTACCTTACCATCTTTTTTTCTATGTTGTTGAATGATACATTATATATGATATTATTAATTGTAAGGTGTTAGAGATAATGGAGAATATCCTAGAATAGGGAATTGGTTCACCGTACCTCAAGATAGAAATTAGTTTCTATTTCTTAGGGTATGCTTCTAAATTCCTTAAAACTGTGTGTGCTATTTAATGTGTGATGTACATGGACAATGTAGAGCGTTCTGTAGAGCCAGACTCTCCTTGTTCAGACTTTGTATCATAGATTTGACCAATGGGTGTTTTTATTAATTCAAACATTGCTTTCTAACATGGTGTCAGAGCGACGGGGTTGAGAAACCTGTTCGCTGAGTGAAGGATTTTCCTATCACGCCTGGGCGAAATCGTTGTGTGGTTTGGGGGAAAACACATCGATCCCACTGTAAGACTCCCCACATTTTCTTTTGGACAACCGTCACGAATCCGTGTTAGCTAATCGCACTGACTGTGGAAACAAAAAAAAAGGAGGTGGTTGCGCGTCTCTGTTTGGGAATTAGCTGTGGTAACAAGTTGCAGGATGAAACTACTCAAAGGTCACTTAGAGTAAGGTTGCTCAAATCGTAGAGGTCTGTCATGGAGGAGACTTGCCATAGAAGGCTGTTGCATGGAAAAAGGCCGCACACCTGCTCGGAGACCGCATGCCAGAGGTTGTAGAACCTGCAGGACTGGTTGCTTCCTACGTGGACTGGCTGTGTTGGAGGCTGCACACCTGCCTGGAGGCCGCATGCTGGAGGTCGTAGAACCTACAGGACATTGTTGTGTGAGCATGGAGGAACCTTAAGGCTGAGAGAAGTGTAGAGAGAGCATGGTCGTGGAGGCATTCAGCTTGAGGAGGAGTATTTAGGTCGCGTGGAGGCTGAAGACTAGTTCGCTGCTCAGCATGGTCATGGAGGAGACTAAGGCGGCATGAGAGGCACTTAGGCTGTGAGGAGGAGGCCACTACAACGTGTGATGTTGTAACATGCAAGAGGCCAAGGTTGTTGCGGCCTGATAAGGAGGATTTCCATGGGGGCCGCAAGAGCAGTAGAATAGAGGAGCGTGCACATGGGCTAGTGGCTGATCTTCTATTTTTTATTTTCATCGAGGCTATGGATTGGCATGAATCACAACGAGGGATTTGCGTGAGAAGGAATCCACGAGCAGAAATCGAACTTACGAAGATCAACGATTTATATCTTTGACATAGATATGGGGTGGATCTATTTTTTTTCATGTCAAATATATTTTATTCAAATCGTTAAGATGAATAATCAAATGATCGAAGCATACTTGCATGAGCATAACAAGCTCGATGGCTCCAACTATGTGAATTGGAAATTCAAGATGCAGACTCTGCTAGAAGTACAGAGTGCTTGGACGATTGTAAATGGGGATGAGTAGAAACCAGCAGCTGGATTAGCATCCATCCCAGATTGGAAGAAGCGAGAAGGTAAAGCAAGGACACTGCTGAAGATGTCAATGAAATACTACATCATACCACATATCAGAGAATGTAAATCAATAAGCAAAATCTGGGAATTTTGAAGGATTTGTATGAGATCACGAATACAAATTGTCTTTTGTTCCTGAAGAGCAAGATCTTATCCCTGAAGATGGAGGAAAATGAAATAGTTTCTTCCTTCATAGCGAGGATCAAAGATCTAAAGAACAAATTGGTATACATTGGTGAAATAGTTGCAGATACAGATCTAGTAACAATTACCATGAATGGTGTGATTGATGACAACCAAATGTTTATCACTGGGATAAATGTGTGAGAGAAGATCCCAAAGTTTGAAGAACTGATAGGAATATTAATGAAAGAAGAAGAAATAAGATCGACTCTGATTTCCCAGAGTGTCAATATTGTGTTGATGGCGAAAAATAACTTCTTCAAAGGAAAAGGAAATCTGCAACAGAAAGACAAAGGAAACTCATAGAAAAGACCAAATCAAACTCAAGGTATGCATCTGAAAAGAAACAACTCTGTAATTAAATGATTTTATTTCAGAAAACTTGGTCATATGGCTAAGGAGTGTAGGAAGAAGAAATATCATGAACAACAGTAGAAGCAAAAACGACATGCAGGTCATCTCGCAAATGATAATCATGAGTAGAATTTTAGATTGTTCATGGCAGACTTTGATGAGAATGTTGATGTAGACATCTGGCATGTAGATTCAGGAGCATCAACGCATATGACGCGGGAACAAGCAATGGTTCAAAGGTTTTAAAGATATCAACAATGGAGCACAAAGTTATCTAGGTGATGATAGAAGTCATCAGATCAAAGTGTGTGGAATGTTTTTTGTCATTTTACCTAATGGTACTGTAAGACAAATTCATAATGTCATTTATGTGCCTGGTGTAACAAAGAACTTGATTTTTGTATCCATGATAATAGATCAAGATCTCAAAGTTGAATTTTTCAAATCTAACTATTATATTAAATATCTGTTAGATGGAATGATGACTATTGCTATAGGAATTCAAACAAGAGGTCTGTACAAATTGAATGTAAGGCTAGCACCAGTTTGAGATTTGACAACAATGAGTTTGACTACATAAGAGCTATGGCATCATAGATTTGGTCATATCAACTACAATGACTTGTTGTTACTTCAGAAAAAGGAAATGGTAAGAGAACTTCCTATGTTAAAACAAGTGCATAATGATTGTGATGCTTGTACATTAGGAAAGATGCATAGAGAGTAATTCCTATTCGAGTAGAGAATAAATAGAGAGGCATTCTTGAATTAGTGCACACAGATCTTTGTGGATCCATGCAAACAAAGTCATTAGGAGGTGCACTGTATTTTCTACTATTTATTGATGCCTACACAAAGTTTTCTTGGGTATATTTTTTGAGTAAGAAAAGTCACACATTTGAATACTTTAAGAAGTTCAAAAACATGATTGAAAAGCAAAGAGTGAACCATATAAAAATTATTTGCTTCGATCAAAGGGGAGAATACAGGAAGGATGAACTTATCAAGTATTGTAAAGACCATGTGATGTTACAACACTCTGATCAAGGGGGAGAATACAAGAAGGATGAACTTATCAAGTATTGTAAAGAACATGGGATATTACAACAATTCACAATAGTCCATACTCCTCAGCAAAATGGAGTAACGGAAAGAAAGAACAGAACATTGGTGTAATGTGCTAGGAGCATGTTGAAAGGTAAGGATTTTTCGAATGGTTTTTGGGCTGAAGCTTTGAATACTACAGTTTATTTGAAAAGTAGGAGTCCCACAAAGAGTCTTGAGTTTAAAACTCCCTATGAAGAATTATATGGATTTAAACCGGCAGTAAAACATTTAAGAGTGTTTGGGTCTAAAGCATTTGCCCATATTCCAAAGGGAGACAGAAGAAAACTAGTTTCAAAAGCCATCAGATTTACCTTTATAGGGTATTGTTCACAATATGAAGCTTATAGATTATTTAATCCCTCTACTCACAAGATTTTCGTTAGTAGAGATGTCATATATCATGAGTAGGATCACGAAGAATCTGATAAGCGCAATGAGGAATGGGATATTCCGTTCTTGGTGGAAGAAAGTGAAGAAACAAGAAACAACTAGGATCAACAGACAAAGGCAAAAGAAGAGAATTTAGATGCAGCAGTCAATCTGAGTCCAGTAAAGGAAACTCAGAATAGGTCAGAAGCTACACCAACGCTTAGAAGATCAGGTAGGTAGACTCAATTGCTTAATAGATACAGTGAAAATGCTTTTATGGCTAATATGATGAATGTTGTTGAACCTTCTAGTTATAAGGAAGCAAATGAATGTAGTGAATGGAAAACAACTATGGAACAAGAATTTGAATCTATAATTAGGAACAACACCTGGGAGTTGGTTGAAGTTCCTAAAGGGAAACGAACCATAGGTTGCAAATGGTTGTGTAAACCGAAGATTAATGCAGATGGAACCATAGATAAATTAAAAGCTAGATTGGTAGCAAAGAGGCATTCACAAAAAAAAAGCACTGACTATGAAGAAACCTTTGCCTCTATAGATAAACTAAATACCATCAAAATGTTAATTGCTTTAGCTACTAAGAAACATTGGATGATTCACCAACTAGATGTAGAGTCTGCATTTTTAAATGGAGAATTCAAAGAGGAGGTTTATTTAGAGCAACCTAAGGGGTTTGTCCAAAAAGGGAAAGAACATTTAGTGTGTAGATTAAAGAAAGCTCTATATGGAAAAAAGCAAGCACCAACATCCTAGTATGAAAAGATTGATTCATTTTTTCTGCAACTTGGCTACAACAGAAGTGAAAACGACCCTAATCTATATACCATGAAAGATGAACAGGGGCGCATAGTGTTCATTTCTTTGTATGTAGTTGATTTAATTATTACAGGTGATGCTATTGTTCTAATCAAATAAATCAAGCAACAAATGTCATAGGTGTCCGAAATGAAAGACCTTGGTGAATTAAGATATTGTTTGAGTCTTGAGATTTGGAGAGATTCATGACAAACTTTTATGTCCTAGGGTAAGTATGTCAAAGGTCCACTGGAAAGACTCAAGATGGATCAATGTAAGGCTGCAGCAGTGCAATTACAACTAAACATTAAACTTTTGAGTGAGGATGGCTCTAAAGAGCCAGATGCGACACTTTATACACAGCTGGTTGGGAGTCTAATCTACCTAGCCACTACTAGACCAGATTCGGCTTATGTAGTGAGTGTGCTAAGTAAATACATGTCCAAGCCACTTGAGAGTCATTGGAATGCAACAAAATGTGTATTAAGGTATCTACAAGGTACTATAGACTATAGTATTGTTTATACTGATTCCTTTGATGTTAGATTGACAGGAATTATAGATTAAGACTGGGCTGGAAATGTAGACGGTCGCAGATCCATAACAGGCTATGCATTCAGCATTGGATCCGGGGTAATTACATGGAGCAGTAAGAAACAAAACAAAGTTTCCTTGTCTTCAGCGGAAACAGACTATCAAGCTATGTGTGCAGCAACGTGTGAGGGAGCTCCAGGATGTCGAGGAAGAACAGAAAGATGCAACAACAATCAGATGCGACAATCAGAGTTCAATCAAACTTGCTAATAATCCATTGTTTCAGAAGAACACAAAACACATTGATACACAATTCCACTTTGTCTCGGAGGAAGTACAATCAAAATAAATCCATCTTGTATATTTAATACATGTGATAATGTTGTAGACATTTTTCCTAAGTCCCTTGGCAAAATTAAGTTTGAAATGTTTAGGTAGATGTTAGTCATATTTCTGAACACCTTGGGGAGTGTTAGAGATAATGGAGAATATCATAGAATAGTGAATTGGTTCACCGTACCTCAAGATAGGAATTAGTTTCTATTTCTTACGGTATGGTTTTAACTTCCCTAAAACTGTGTGTACTATTTAATGTGTGATGTACATGGACAATACAGAGCTTTCTGTAGAGCTTTCAGACTCTCTGTTGTGACCAATGGGTGTTTTTATTAGTTCAAACATGGCTTTTAACATAAGGATAGACTTAAAAAAGATATCGGGTAGAAGGGTAGCCGGTCGCGTGAAGCTAACCGCATCTTCTTGTAAATACTGAGGACCTAACACAGGTAGCATCTTATTTGGGGTCACCCTTTTGTATTCGCTAATGAAGCATAGATTTAAAAAGGATATCTGGTAGAAGGCTAGCCGGCCGCGTGAAGCTAACAGCATCTCCCTGTAAATACTGAGGACCTAACACAGGTAGCATCTTATTTCGGGTCACCCTTTTGTATTCGCTAATGAAGCATAAATGTTGTTGAACAAATAATTTTAGGTCCGTTGTTATCTTCTATGAATAATTATTAAAACGATGTCACCCGGTGGAAGAGCTGCTAAACATTTTGACCGATCTGGACATTCAGTACAAGCTACAACGCATGGACATCGATGTGATAAAACAAGAGATTTGATAATGCCCCGATGTAATGGTGTCTTTGACACCCCTTTCTCTTCAACATCAATGGCTGACTTTTGCGGGCGAACAGGATCCAAAGAGTAGACGAACAGGATCCAAAGAGTAGACATTGACAAATAGGTGATAAAAGTAATTCCTCCTTAACTTTTTGCACATTTCTTAGAAATCTGAGGTGCTGTAGCCAGACATGTCATAGCGTGCGGTTTGCAGAACCCATCAATTCTGCAACTATCTTCATCATTTATTGGAATGTTAAAGCCTAACAGAAAAGCAAAACAATAAATTATGTGTAGTTATTTGTACTGGTGTGTTGAATTTATAATAAAACAATAAAACAATAGATTTTGTAAGATATGTAGCTATCTGCAATGATATTCTGAACTTAATTGATGATGCATCAGTAAAACTTGATGTAATATGGCTCTTTAAATTAACAAAGGTCTAAGCTCATAGATTTAGATTACTATATACTCAAAGCCCATAGATTTAGTTTAGCATATACTATTTAATAGATGTAGCTTATTTGTATTTTGCTTTGTTTGGGTCATTTGTTTCAAAAGAAGTACGAAAGAAACACATCTTTTTTCGGTTGGAGTAGTTCTTTTAAAGTTTAAACAACAATTCTAACTTTTTCAAGCTCTTTACAAATTCACCGATTCGGCCTTCCTTGCATTGCGAAATGCATCGACTGAGAAACTATCGAAATCTTCCCAGCCTTTGGAGGTGCACTGTCACAGAAGAAAATTAGCTTCGATGGCTATGCGTTCATGCAATTTGGCAGGACACACTAAACCTCACGACCGTCAATTGAAAACTTAACATAATTTCGATGCAAAGCCATAGAACCAATGGAAGTGAGTTTACCAGAAACACCTTTCCTAATTGTCATGCAAACTCATAGAGACAATAGAAGTTAGTTTTACAGAAAAACCTTTCAGTCTTTCTTCAAACTAAATCTTCCAACTATCCTCTAAAATCATATTCTTATCTCGGTAGGCGGTGCATTTCTTTAAGAAGTGCTCTAAGAGCTCAGCTCAAACTTGGGAGCCCACGCTCTTTAGCAGGGTTTCTAAGTCTAGATCCATATGTATTGAAATCAACAACTGAATGTGAATCTGTTTATGCATCTGAAAACCGGAACATTGGTGAACGACAAGCAAAAGCATTTGGCACATACATGTATATGCATAGATTGTAGTGTCCAAAATGACATAATACTGAATTTATCTCCAACCACAAGTTACCAGATAGCTGTAATGCTGTGAACAGATGAATATGTGTTTATTGATTTGAACCAGTATATTGAATCTGTGTGGATCGATTTGAACCAAAATATTAAACGGTTGATTTCATACATCAAGTGGAAGGATTGATGGGTTTTATCCAGCTGGTTCCCCGCCGTACGGCTAGGTTGTAGACCGGCGTCAGCCCCGCCTCGGCCAGAGTCGCCGGAAAGTCATGACCGCAACCAACGTTGTAAGTGGAAAACTGAACACTCTTCATTAACTGAGAGGTTCTCTCTTGTGAGCGCCTGCCGAAACGCAGTCCAGTGACTATAGATATGGATAGATGGTTGATCCAGTATTAAGTTTGAGTTGACGCTTTGCTAATTTAGTGTTGGAAAAATCTGTTTTTAGATGTTTACAATTGTTTAATTATTAAATTGTTTATAAATGTTTAATGTTTATAATGGGAAGAAAATATATTTATTTATATAACAATATTCCACATGACATTTGAGGTTTTAAATATTTTACATGTTTTTTTAATAGCGGTGTAATTATATAAATTAAATGGTTGATAAAAATAAATTGATTTATTTATAAATATTAACTTATAATAAGGATTTAAACAGTTTCTTTATTAAGATGGCTTATATAAAGATATAATAAATGTAATTAAATTATAACTTTACTTAAAATTATTATTAGTACTAATTATATAATAAATTAATAAATTAGTGAAAAATATATATATTAAAAAAAAGTGACAATATTACTAATGGTGGAGATTCACTCTCACTTTATGATGGAAATTTTAACTTTTAAATAGGTTTTTGGACAATACCATGGCTTATTAATAGCACAAGATTAATAATACATGTATTAATTTATAATTTTCTTTAATTAATTAATTTGAAATAAATTAATTAGAACATCATAACTAACCTATAGACAAATGTTAACTCTTGATCTATAAAAAGACTACTATGAATACTCCAACATATTCTTTAACATATTCTTTAGAGTATAAATACCGTCTACCTACTAATTACAATAAATTAAGTCAAAATTGTGAAAAACCTATTATAAAATATACATGTCTATTAAAACAATTATAATTTTCTTTTTAGATATTAAGACAATTTTTTTTTTTGAAATTTTGCATAATCCAAAATTTCATAAACATATATATTTATGTTTTGGAATAGTTTGGATAAGCCAAAGTTTCACAAATGTATATGCATATATTTTCTACATACTTTGGATACTTCCCCACGTGTTTATGTTTTGGAATAGTTTTAATTTTCTTTTTAGATATTAAGACAATTTTTTTTTGAAATTTTGCATAATCCAAAATTTCATAAACATATATATTTATGTTTTGGAATAGTTTGGATAAGCCAAAGTTTCACAAATGTATATGCATATATTTTCTACATACTTTGGATACTTCCCCACGTGTTTATGTTTTGGAATAGTTCTAATTTTCTTTTTAGATATTAAGACAATTTTTTTTTTGATATTTTGCATAATCCAAAATTTCATAAACATATATATTTATGTTTTGGAATAGTTTGGATAAGCCAAAGTTTCACAAATGTATATGCATATATTTTCTACATACTTTGGATACTTCCCCACGTGTTTATGTTTTGGAATAGTTTTAATTTTCTTTTTAGATATTAAGACAATTTTTTTTTGAAATTTTGCATAATCCAAAATTTCATAAACATATATATTTATATTTTGGAATAGTTTGGATAAGCCAAAGTTTCACAAATCTATATGCATATATTTTCTACATACTTTGGATACTTCCCCACGTGCCTCTAATTATGGGAACATCTTATGAATAAAGTAAGACAATGAGCTTAATATATTTGTTTTTTTGTTGAGTGAAGGAGAAATCATTGTATAAGATACCATGACAGATTTCTTCTCAAACATACATGTCGGACAAACATATTCATTTGGACATTAGTTTCAAACCTAACAAAGGCAACACATGTTTCTCATAGTGGGCCCCTTGTAAATACAATCACCTATTTACCTATACCCTTCCATATATATATATATATATATATATATATATTCATAGTAAGGTAGAAACAAATGAATTTCTTACTATGATGAGTTGATTTAATTCATATATTGACTACTTATTGAAGAAAAAAATGAGTTTCATTTAAGTTTCCATATCATAACAGGAATGGCTTTAGCTCGAGCGGCTATGGGGGCTCTCCATGCCAGGTTATACTCTATACGATAGGCTTAAAAGATGGACTACAGTAGAACAAAAGAGCAAAGGAAATCAAATAAGAAGACCCATATGCACTAGTATAGACCTCGAACCACTAATAGCATTGCTGCAAATATAGGAAATTTTTTCTATAGCATATGTTCTACCCCCAACTCTATTCCAAACCATATTAGGTTTTATTGAGTAGGGACCGAACATCGACAAAATGGCATGAGGTGACGAAGCAAAAAAAAACTCTAGTTAAAAATCTTTAAGAAGTAACATTAGTAGATAGATAGTTCTTTCTTTTCGATACTTGTTTCAACATTCAACCATTACTATATTTCCTCCATTTATCACTTGAAACCGTAGTCTACAATTTCATGGTCATATTCCTAGCTCAGTAGCCACCTACCATGTGTTTCAAAAGGAAGGAATGTGTGTTAGTGAGAGCTTGTTTCTTGCATCCCAATCCAACTACTCTCCTCATAGAATATATTTATAGGAGAATTCCCTCTCTATAGTTATTTTTTAATGTGTGAATTTTTTTATTTTCTAGGGGTAGGAAGAAGGAAAAAATGGGAAAGCATTTCCCATCCATGCAAACCACAATCTCAGAAAAACCAGAATCCACTTCTTCACCCCAGAAAGAAATCTTAATGCATCTAATCAAGCTTTTTTTTTTCTTTTGTTATGCCTTGGATATATTCGATTTTTTATCTTCCTCTCTATTATATCTCATAGAAAAAAAAACAATCTAGATGTAGATTCCATCCCTATTGTTTAACTTAAACAAATCTTTGATCCAACAACATAGCCAACACTATTACCTTGCAATGAATCCTTTCATGTTTCAGAAGTTCAATCCTGATTTTTAGTTAGTTTTCAATCACATTGCCCCAAGAGCTAGGGGACAACCGCTTATTTCTCTTGAGATGCTTCTCTTTGAGGCTTTAAATCTCATCGTAGGATGATGGGAACATGCAGTTGGCATCTCATCATATTTCGCTAAAGGTGGGAATCAAATTGGGGTTATATAGATCTAAGCTTTGTATTGATGAAACAATGGACTAGCCCAAGGTCAAGAACGTTACGGTAGTATTTCCCTCGCATTTACATAACCTCAACTATGCAATACAAAAATTTATTGTGGAAAGGGGGCACCTGCATTACATGCAATAGTGGCATATATAACATAAACAATAGAAATTAAATATTGCTAATATATATATAAGAAAATTATTGATTAAAAATCCACTTCCCTTGCATCTAGAACACATGTCCACCACATTGTCTTTTGGACTTGAATATATATGTATAACCATTCTTTGTTGTTAGATGGTTAGAAGGTCTTCTACAAAGCTAAGCATTCATAATCCACGATGAAAGTGTAACAACCATGGTCAAAAAATACATGTTAAAATTAGGAAAGGTAAAATAAGGCATTGGTCATGGGACACGTATTTCAAGCTAAATCTCCGGAAAAACATCCTAGTGTGTGTGTGTTCATTTAGTTATTAATGGTCATGGAAATTGGCAAAGGTTGGAAAAGACTTTGGAAATGCAAAGAGGAATTATTTGGGTTTTTATTTATGAGAATGATTGAAATTAGGAGAAAAAGAAGGTGTAAGGCCAAAAGTTGCATGCGAGGAGAAAAAATAATGGAAATTGAAGAAAATAAAGGCCTCATTAATAAAAAGGCTTGTGAGGATTAGTTCATGGCATTCTGGATGAGTTCAGTTTTGAAGCTCTAATTTCTCTCTCTCTCTCTCTCTCTCTCTCTATCTCTATCTCTCCCTCTCTCTCTCATACTCTTGGACACTTACTGTTTTCCTAGAGCACCCTTGGAGTAGTGGCATACTTCGGATTTAGAGCAAGAAGGCAAAGGAAAAGTAGGAAAGCACAAGAGGACATCAACATCACTAGCTAGAATGGATTTTTATTGTAGGTATCAAGTCGCATGTATGATTTCCTTTCTAGTTTTGGCATGCATGGCATATGTATGTGATCATTTGGTTATGATCTGTCATTGGCATGGAAGATTGCTTGGATTGAAAGCAGTTTCTCATAGCCCTACCATTTGTTGGATAGCCTTGGTGTTGTGTGTTATACTTTTGTTTTCATGTTGGTTCTCATGTTCCTTTGGTTGTAGGTTGAGTTATTAGTTCTTGGAAGCCTTGGTTGGACAAATGCCTTGGAAGTCATGTAACAGCTTGGGTTGAGCCACTAGTCCTAGAGGCTTTGGTTGGACAAACGATCTCGATGGCCGTGGTGGGTTGAGTTACAACTCCTAGGAATTTGTGGTTGGAAAAACACCCGAGAATCCCAATGACAATTGTGGGTTGAGTTACTAGTTCTAGAAGCCCTGGTTAGAAAAAACATTCTACAGCCTTAGACAACTTGGGTAGAGACTAATCTAGCGAATGTTAGTGATGTTTGACCATGTGGTGGAATAATTGGTTTAGCATTCAGGTGGTTTCACCTTTGGAAGGCCTGATTTGGTTTTGATTTTTGTTTTATGAGATCCCATATTCACGCTTGGAATGTGGCATGGGGGTGACTGGATGAAAGAAATATTTGGTCAAGCCTAGTCTATGGCTGGGTGGTTCATGGAAGTGCATACCTGATCGTCTTATGTAATCATCAATAAGAGCCCTTCCTCCTTAGTATTTTATGGGTAAATATATGTGTTTATATGTGGCTTATATGGTTGTTATATCCATGATATTTCTTTTGGTTATATGATGGTTATGAATGAGTTTTATGATAAAGAAAATGCATGGCTCTCATCATGTTTTGGTTAATCACTAAATGTACAATGAATATATGGATTAATAGATGGTAGTTTAGTTATTATGATGAGGCAACAATGCTTGTTAGTGAATCTCAGATAAGTGTGAGACCCCTATGCTCATATATCTTGTTCAAACCTGTAGAATGCATATTTGTGACATGTTTGACAAAATTATTATCATGTTTAATAGGGGTCCAGTCAAGTTCATGTTCAAGTATTTGCATTTGTATCATTGTTTTGATGTTACTTTTAATTTTTAGAAGTTTCATGGAATTCTGAGTAGTGGCCTGAGTCTTGGTCTTGAAAATGTGGCACAAAATCCATAGTCACTAATGTAGAACTACCTGGAAAAGTTCCCATTCACAGGCATGACTTGTTATGGAAGTGATTGGAGGTTCTCAGTGGCATGCATGCCCATGTGAAGGGAGAGACTAAGACTTTAATGTAGCAAAATTTCAAGCTATCTCAGGGGCTACTCAGTTGGATGGCTTGGATGGCTCTTGCAGTTATGTTTCATGTGTAGAAGTTCAGTTTGGTTGTGTTCCACCTATTTCACTTTCTTAACTGATACATAGGGAGTTGAATCATATCATAGTAACTCTTTGTCACATGTTTACCCCGATTGGCTGGTTACTTGGGTAGATGTAGGAGGAGGGTGTTACAGAGTTGTTTCAGAGCATGTTTCCATTCTCCTTGGATGATGTCTGGTTTCTGTTTCTTTTCGATGAAGGTGTTTTCATATGTACATGTTTGTTGCATATAGGTCCTTGTGCTTATGGTATATGTGCTTGTTATGTATGCATGGCATTGGTCATGATTGCAGTGTTGTCGCCATATGAAATTTATGGTTTCGTTGTTGAATATATTTGTTGTGAGTGTATTTCGACCATGCATTCATTATGTGTGTCAGTGTTTATATTTTGTTATGCATACATTGGATAGATAGTGGTCATTGGTCTAGCTGACATGATATACCTTGTAGGAAGAAGAGAGAAAAGATGATTAGCAAGATGGTAGACTACAAAGATTCCTCCTACAAATCAGATGAGCAACATGTTGTTGTGCACTCTTCTGAGTCAGCAGACACATAGAGGAGTTTGAAGGAATAAATACGGTTCTACAAATGAGACAATGATAGAATCATGTAGGCACAAGAGAAACAAGCAAAAGTCAATGTAGTAATTACGTAGAGTTTCTCAAAATTGGAGAGACATGGACCACTTTATATCATCTATGGACAAGAGGATAGGACTAATGGGGCCTATGGTAGTAGACCCCATAGTGGGCGCAAGTCAAATAGAGATGACACAATTAAGCATGGTAGGTTCTTGAATATTGCGGACAAGAGGGGTGGTGGACATGTGTACTATTTTAGTTCTAGTTTTGACAGGTATCATGGTCATTGTCATTATCATCCTTAAAATAGGAGTGAGAGGGGATATTTTCTAGATGAGTTTAAGAAAGCAAATGCACCTACATTTAATGGGTAAATGAAGAAAACATAGGATACAGAAGTATTGGTTGCTTTGAATTAATAGTCTCTTCAATTTACATGATTACTCAAAGAACATGAAGGCCAAAATAGATACATTCAATATTAATGGTAAAGCATATATCTCGTGGGAAGATATAAAGAACATCAGAGGTATTTATGAGGAGGAGTTGACTTGGACTGAATTCAAGACACTATTGTTAGGACCCCATATTGTCTCTTCGACCTTATATTTTGTCATAATATTACCCTTCTCAACCCATATTTGAAAGTCCTTGCTAGTGTTTTGACTCAATCATTCTAAAGGTATACAATGACTCTTCTAATTGCTATATGTTTAATTATTTAACACATAATCATGCTATCTTTATAATTGATCTTTGAAGTTGACTGAGTTTCTAAACAAATTGTTGAAACTACCTAAAGCTGGCAGGACTATCTTTTGCAGTTGCTGAAACAGCAGGAACGACATGAATCTCGAAGCTGTAACAGCAAGAACAACATGCAAACCTCAAGGAGACAGTTGAGATTTGCTTACAAATTTGCAACAACAAAGGAACCTGATTGATCATTGTAGAATCTGTTACATTGGTTGTAACGTTCATAATCTAAATTACTATAACAACATTCTATTGACGAGAAACTGATTTCCCTATTTTTGTACAAAGGGTTGAACTAGAATCTATAATGAAAATCTTTTGTAATAGATTTCTCCTCTATAAAGAGGAGACATCTACATTAGAGGGGGGGGGAATGAACAAGCTGTAACACAAGGATTGTAGTTGAAGGAACAAGACTGAATCTTTTCTGTAATGTGGTATATTGATGAATGAATAAAGTTTTGTTCTAAGTATTTTATCTTAGTTTCCGTGTCTTGGGGAATCTTGTGTGAAGGACAGGGCCCACCTTCATCACAAGATTCACCCATTTCCTTTCCTTTGTGTGTTATGTGTGATTTTTGTTCATACCTTGTTAACGAGTATTGTTTCTGGATGTTATTTTACTTTTGCTAAAACTCTGTTTCTCTTTTAATCGATTGATGCTATTACATGAGTGCCTCACCGGTGATTAGGATTTACAAAGTGAATTGGTGAACTAGATAACAGAGGCAGGTGTTGAATGTTCCTACTCTAGGGATAGGGTCCTGATCCTTTGTTATAGAACATCCATTATTTTCTTTTGCAGATTTATTCTTTTTAATTAATTATCCATCTCTTGTTAGATACCTGCAATAGATTATAGCTGCTGTAACACAGAGTAAAGATTCAACAGGGTGTGATTTACTTATACTATAGCTTTTTAGTGCTATTAAAATTGAGTACATACAGTACCTAGTTTCCTTTCAAATAATCGGACTTTCCCAAGTTGACAATTTTGTGACACTCGACTCTTTAATTAATAAGCAATTAAAGTGACCAACATTTTGGCGTCGTTGCTGGGGAAGGCGACCGAAGATTTTAAGAGCAATAATGATTTTCTTTTAGATGTATAGGATGCATGAAAGGACGTAGGAAAGCTAACCCTACAGGTGGCAGGGGCCAAGGCAGAGGAGGAAGGAAAACTTTCATTGATGACATTAGTTCAAAAGCTGAAACATCTGAGAGGATAAGTTCTCAGAGCCCACAGACTTGGCACCCTCTCGAGATGCATTATGAAACGGAGGGAGTGTTGGGACTAGAAAGGGCTGAAGAGACAGTAGAACAAATCGAGGAGTCAGTGGAAGATATTGAAGAACCAATAGAAGATATTGAAGTTAAGGAACCAGTTCAGGACATTGAAAGCCTTACATAAAGCGCTGAAGACCGAGCAAGTGAGACAGGGGAACAACCAATGGACGGAAGCAATGAAGGACTTGTTGGTGGGGGACGAAGAGAAGGAGGAGGAGAAAGTTCCCTTTCCACCTTAGAATTCCCTATTGGAGATCTTCCTAGAGGGGAAACTTCTACGAAGAACATCCCACTCTCAGACCTACCTAATTTTCATGGTTTATCATCTGAAGACGATGATGAATTTCTGTTCGAGTTTGATATATTATGTAGGAGCTATGATTATGTTACTAATTCTCAAAAGCTAAAGTTATTTCCAGCAACATTAAAAGGAAATGCACTAAGGTGGTTCATGAGCTTAGGAAGACATGTGATCACAACATTGGATCAAATGAAAGAAAAATTCTTGGCCAAATACCAGGACTATTGCCGAACAAGGGAAAGGAAGGAGGAATTATTTAATATGGTTCAGAAGGAGGATGAAAACCTGGAGGACTTCGTGGAAAGATTACAGTATAATTTGCAGCGATCTGATCATTCGAATATGAGTAAGGATATTCTTAAGTCAATATTGTTGAAAGGGGTACGAGATGATTGCTTAGATATGTTGAATATGCTTGGAAAAGGGGATATATCTAAGGAATCGTATGACGAGATTGTCAA
>APFE030309424.1:0-14178 GCA_000404065.3 Pinus taeda
GGTGCTCCAATCAGATTGGCTCCATTCCATAGGCTCCTTTGGCATTCTAAAGACAACTACTTTAATCTCTTGAAGCACTTCGTCGATGCTTGCAAACCAATCCTTGAAGCTAAAGTTCAATAAGAAACTTTCTCTCAATATATCCCACTCCGCAGTGCTGTGGTGGAGCTCTGTTTCGAGATACCAGTTCAAGGGGATGTTATCCAAGGTATGAAAAAATATATGTACTGATTTTGGCTATGGTTCTGACCCCCATGCCTTAGTCCACTTTTCTGGATGATCACACAGATCATCCTTCCCACTATACTTCTCAGTGATTCTTGTATTAGCATGCCCAAATCAAAACTTCATCATTCGCCTGTAATCCCTCCAGCCAGCAAAACTATCCTTATGCCTACCCCACCATCGTGCAAGTGTAGCGCGCAATGCCAACTACAATGCTTGAAAGCGGTGGTCTTCAGGGACTTCGCACTTAAATTCATCTAAAAACATATCTACGTCAGTCAGACCATCATAATAAGGTAGCTTTATTACCTCTGATGAAACACAGTGCAGTGACTTTGTCATCATATTGTATCGCAATGTAGATACTTCGTGTAAGCAGTTTTGCCAATGCTTTAATTCCTCATCTGATTCAGAAGTGCATGAACTCTCCCGCTCCCATGTGATCTGTCCATCCACCATTGGATTGATCAAATCATAGTCTTGCACTGTTATCTTGTATATTTGATCTAGCTCGTCATCACTTTCTACATAATCGCGAACAGGTTCGGTATAGTGTGCTCCTTCCGCACGATCTAGTGGCACTACGACCCTAAGTGACTTATTTTCAAAGGTAATTTTCCTCTTCTTCAAATTAATTACCCCATTCATATAAATATCCTAGTTGATTCCCAAGAGCACGGGGTAGGGATTACTATCATCGACAATTTATATAACTTAGAATTATGCTAATGCACTCACACCTTATATATCAACCATCACTCCATAAAATAATCCCATGGGGAATATTTTCTGTTGGTTCACCATTCGGAGCTGAATCAAAGACCACTACAGAACAGGTCTCCCCATCCTTTCACATGTCTGTTTTAGCATAACATTCTCATCGGACCCTAGATCCAAAATTACCTGGTCCATTTCATAATCGCCTATCAACATTGTTATCCTCATCTCGTATCCTGTTCGTGCCTTATGCTTATCAATCTTTCTAACTATGCGCTGCTCTACAGGATTCTTTTCCTTATTGGTACATTTGTCTATTAATTCTTACAATCCTTCCACAACCTTTATGTCGTGCAGTAACTTTATGCAGGTCTCAAAAAAAGTAGTAATTATGGAAGGATCAACCTCTTGATTCGCACTAGTCTCTGGTGTCTTTTCCTGGCTTTCTGAGGTGGAGGCCTCAGTGAAGCTCTTCTCTGCTTCCATGAATGTCTCCCTAGAATGATTAAGGTCAAAGGTGACTTCTTTCTCAGGAGCTTTGTGGACCCATGTGTCTTCCATAAGCTACTTACCTTTATCTGCTTCAGTTGTTATACCACTTCTTAACACAATGTTTATGTTTGAATCTTTTTCACAGGGCTCAACCCTCATCTTTTGTAAATTCTATGTAGGTTGTTGAGGCTTCGTTTTCTTTTCTTTCATTTTAGATATTATCACCAGACAACCTTCTATGGAATTTTCGAATTTTCTACAGTACTGACACGAAGTGTGTGTAGCATTCGGGCAATCTCACGTGAAGTGCCCACGAATGTTAGTAGTTCTAGCAGATAAACTAACCACAACCTCTACCAAGTCCTCCTCCTCCTCCTTGGCCTTGAAAACCCCCACATGCTTCTCTTGTGCCTTGATCTCGGGGCCTAATTTTTGCTTGCATACAGTAAGTAGGGGTTCTTTCGATCATCAGCTCATAACTTCGACAATGGCGCTCATCATGTCCCACCAATTTAAAGAAATTGTAAAACAATTATTGGGGTGTCTAAACGAACTTCTGAAGTAAGTGGCAGTTATCCATCGCATGTTGCCCAATAACTTGACAAATTGTGCACCACAGCGCAGTTCCCGTGCTCGGCCCAACTGGGGCTTCTGGCTTCATGGGGCTGCCCCCCCATAAGATAATCTGCATATACTAGACAATGATATTTATCATGCTCGTGGCCCTTGCACTTCAAGCACCAAACCTCTGCGCGTACTTCTAATTTAGTCTCCTTCTCTTTCTTTAGACTATGTAATTCTAGGTGCAAGATCTCTAATTGCAAGTGGATCTGTTGCACCCCCAGGTTTGTATCATGAATAGGTGATGCATGTAGCCTCATCGTGATCTCCAAGGCTTCTACTTGTATTTCTATTTTCTGTTGTGACATAGGTATTCTTAAGTGTGGCAAAAGTGATGCTATAAACTAGTCATGATGCTGAGTATATGAGATTTGCATGTTAACCTACCTAATCTGGCACTTCAACCTCTCATCAAAGTCCCAGGGTGTCTCATTGACTCTCATTCGAATTTCCTTAAATTTAATTACCAACTTCTACTCAGATTTAGGCTTACTAAATTCTTTGTTCAGAGCTCCTTGAGTCTCTGCTAATGATGCTTGAGGATTATCAATGCAATAATTAATGTACCAATTTAGCGCGCGATCTTGCAAGGATGTAACCAACTGCGCCTTCTTGATATTGTGATTGGTGATTTATTGCGTTGTCCATACAGCATTCGCAACAAACCATAATTGCTCCATATCTTCACTTCCTATTCCTTTGAATATCGATATCTTCATTGTGTTTGCCATGATGAATGGTGGAGGTGGAGGCGGAGGTGTAGGTGAAGGTGTATGTGGTGGAAGTGCAGGTGCAGGTGGAGTGGATGGGTGAGATATCCTTGGAATACCCTGATTTATTAATTGAACAACGATTTAGGGTGTAGTCAGCACCGCCCCTTCGTCATCGCTTGAAGGAGGTTCAATTAATGGACTATACGTTGGACTTGATCCATTACTTCCAAAGAATCTACCACTTCACATAGCTCTGAACCTTAAGGTAATGGCATTACCCACTTTTCACATAATAGAATTTTAATCCAGGTATTTAATTACCTCAAGTAATTACCTCACAGTCCTTTGAATAATCTTCGCTTCACTTTTTTATAGCTAAATGATGTGTCAACTACAAATTTAGAAACGAACCCTCCCATAATTCGATCAAGCCAATGATCTACGGCCCCTGCGATCTTGTTTTTAGATGCCTCTAGTCATCGCACCAATTCTGGAGTCCACACTATAGGACTATTGAGCTCCCATCTCCCTTGACCATCTTCTAATTTTTCTAACCACTCATATAATTCTCATGGAAAAGTGCAAAAGAAAATTTCATGTATTTCTATATACATATATCTATTCTACCAATCCTCCTTAGACAGGCGTGGATTCCTATTTTCTTGAGCTACGAACTCGTGAATCTTCCGACCTAACCACTTTTCAATCTCTTTCTTAGTCAGAATCCAATGATGCAACATCACACATCTCTTTAAGCAAATCTTAGTCCTGACAACAAAACCATTTGTTGGCTTAATGGGTCCTGACCCAGGTTCAGAGTTAGTTGCGCCGACAAAAAAAACCCTACACTGCTGGCCCTTTCGGCAAAAACCTGCGTAGCGCGGGTTGCAGTCTCACTTGAAGTAGTATGGGGGGATGAAAGAATAAATTTTCTCCATCCAGAGACTAGTGTGATGTCTTCCGGTGCCTTATATATTCTTCCATGCAGATAAGACACTTTACTTCAAGGAAATAGTATTCAGAGCGAGATAAATAGATAAAACATAGATGCAGATATTTCTAACCCAAAATCAATCTTTATTAAATAGATCCTTCACAGTACAGACTTCTGCTACCCTGCGCACTCAGCTGCAGGGGTCCACACACTCAGTTTTGGACTCTTCAAGGCCTCCGCACACTTAGCTATAGAGCCTTTCCTTCGCTACTAAATGGAACAGACCTTCCTATCTATCAAACCCTTACAACATCATTCATTCGTTCATCTCTCTATTGTTATCCACCAAAACCTATCTCTAATACTTGCTATGGCTCAACTATTTATAGCTTTTCTAATACAATACCATGGCCCCTGGCTCATGGGTGAATCTTAAAACCAACCAAAACAAGGGGCTAAGACCCCTTTGACTCCACATCCACATTTCACGGAGACTTTACATTCTTTACAAAATTATTTACAAAAAATGAATAAACTACTTCAATTCTACCCCTAGGGACCCCATCCCAACACTTCCAGAGGCCAAACCACCTCAACCCTCAACCACAATAATTACACCTCTATGGTCTGGAAATCACTAACATCAAGCAGATTTGTCTCTACCCAAGTTGTCTAAGGCTCCAGGAACTAGTAACTCAATCCACAACCTTCCAGGGCTCCAGAGTGTTTGTCCCAACCTACAACTATAGGAACTAGTAACTCAATTGAATTTGTTCTGAGGATTTAAGAGCATTTGTTCCAACCCATAACCATACAAAACTTAAGCACGAATTAGAAAAACAAGTGGAAAAACCCACAATACCATGGCTATCTAGGGAATGGAAAGGAAAGGTTGAAACCATTGTCAATCCAGGAAAATCTAAATGGCAACGAAAAAACATAACCTGAGAATCACATGCATATACCATGCATCCAAAAACTAACATGTCAGATCTCACATGCACAATGTTAACTACAATCCTTAGCTAATTTTTGTCCTTACTTACCATTGTCCAAGCTTCCTCTTGTGCTCCCTTTCTTTCCTTGCTTGCTTGTCCAAGTGCTTTTTGTCTTTCCTTTACTACACTTACCCCAAAGATGGGAAAAAGTTGTCAAAGTATTCTCAAGTTCCTTTTTATCATTGATATCTCCTTTTTCTTCATTTTTCTTCATTTTCCCTCTAATTTCCCTCACATGCAAATCTATGTCTCTTCACTTTCGTTTTCTCCTGTTTTCCTTTATTTTCATAATTAAATGCTAATTATTGCCTCTTTTCCTTGCCAATCCTTTTGCCAATTTCCATAACCATTATAAACTACAAGTGATTCCCACTATGGTGTTTTTCCCACCATTCAACTTGGAATATGTGTCCCATGACATTGGTCTTATTTTATTTACATGGAAAATCAATCAAAGGTTATTACATCAAGCTTAATCGCTGAGAGGGCATGTGAGAATAGTAGGACTAAAGGAATTTAGGGACAAGATAAGCTCTGATGATAATTAGCTGATAAAACCATGATGCTTTTTTACTGATAATCATAGAGCAATGGTTATGCCTTATAGGGTTGATAAATCAATTGGAGACTATGTTGGTTGATAACCTTTGAGAGATGGAGGCACCCAGAGCTAGTGGGATGTAACACCCTCCTCCCAAATTTACGCAATTTAATCGGTCTGTTGGGGTAAACATGTGACAAGAGGCTACTACAATCTGATTTAACTCCCCATGTACAATTAGGGAAGTGGAACCCACACAACACAACCAATCTGACCTTCTACACATGTCATTGAACTTATATGAGCCAACCAACCCTTCAAAGTTATCAACCACTAAGACAACTTGACACTTCAATGCCCTAGAGCCTCAATCGCTCCCATGACATGGCCATTCATGCGATTGGGGCCCTCCATTCACTCTCTCAGCATGGACATGCAAGTGACTAGGGTAATTTTAGCTAGTTTTGAGCCTGTGACCTCGGATTTTGTGCCACCTTTCTAAGGTCATGACTCAGGCCACTGCTCAGAACTCCATGAAACCTTCAAGAATAAAAATTAACATCGAGACAACAATACAAATGCAAATATGTGAACAAATACTTGATTGGACCCCTACTAGCCATGACAGGCATTTAGTCAAACATGTCACAAATATGCAATCTACAGGTCATAACAACATATTTGAGCATGGGGGTCTCATACTTATCTGAGAATCACTAATAATCATTGATGCCTTATAAAATTAGATGCATTATCATCTATTAGGTCATTTATTCATTATTCATTTACAAATCAAAACATGATGAAATCCATATATCATTACTGTCATAAAACATACTCATAACCAGCATATAAACAATAGAAATAATAGGAATACATCAGTCACAAATGCCACATATGAACTAGTACATTTTCTCATAAAATACCAAGGAAAGGAACTCCTATTAATGGATGCAAAATCCAACTAGGTATGAGACTTCGAAAAACCACTTGACCATAAATTGGATGAACCAAATATTTCTTTCAGCCAATCACCCTCGTGCCATATTTCAAGCATGGATGTGGGACTCATAACCAAAACTCAACCAGGGCTACCCGAGACTACACCACCTCACCCTCATCAATAGAACTAGGCTTTATCGCAATCCTCATTAGATCACTAAGCCAAAATAATCATGGATTCTACTGTAGTTTCTCCACCTACATTGTGAGGAATTTTCCTGTCTTCTAGCCTCTAGGCTTTGCCACGATCTACACTAGATTGCTAGACCCTAATCGAGACTCCAGTCTTTGGGCTTTAATGAATATCCCATCTCAAGATTCCTAGGCTCAATCGAGACTCAACCCTCCAGGCTTTACCATATATCCTGCCATTCACCGTCCAATGATTCCTAAGCCTCATTGAGAGCACCCACCTCTAGGCTTTATCGTATATCTTTCCA
Source organism: Pinus taeda (assembly GCA_000404065.3). Lineage (NCBI taxonomy): Eukaryota > Viridiplantae > Streptophyta > Pinopsida > Pinales > Pinaceae > Pinus > Pinus taeda. The sequence goes on from APFE030309424.1 coordinate 6,684, forward strand.
TTCATCAGTCGAGGATTCCTAGGCCCATCGAGGTAACACAAATTTTGTCTTTACCGCAACCCACATTCTGGTTCAGGGGACACTAGGCCATGTGTTATTTCTTTCAAAGACCACCTCACTGAGTTTTGAATCCATCCAGCAATCCATCTCAACCAGAAACATGAGATCCCATCACCCCATGGCTATCCAAAAATGGCAAGGCAGGGTTGAAGAACATTGTCACACTTGGAAAAATCAATGCCCATGAGAGTAAGAGAACTAAGAACACACATGCATAACCATTTATGCCAAAACTAGCAAGGAAACCATACGTGCAACTTGATACCTACAAATAATCTTGTTGTAGCCACTTGATCCTACTCTTCCTTTCTTGATCTTTGCTTCCTCTTGCCTTCTTTGCTTTTCTTGATCCAACATTAAAATGCTCCAAGAAAACTCTTAGTATCTAAGGGTGTGAGGGAGAGAATAGAGAGAGAGCTACAAAACTCAACTGACAAAAGTCTATGAATTGATCCTCAGAAGCCTTTTTATCAATGAGGCCTCTATTTTCTTCATTTTCCATTATTTTTCTTCATTTTCCTCCTCACATGCAACCTATGACCTTTCACCTTATTTTTCTCCTAATTTCCTTTATTTTCATAAATAAATGCCTCTCGCCTTTTCAAAGCCTTTTTCCATTGCCTTTTCCAATTTCCTTATCCATAATAACTGAAATGAACACCCACTAGGATGTTTTTTCCACCATTCAGCTTGGAATACATGTAACATGATATATATATATATATATATATATATAGATAACATGATTTTAACCAGGGTTTTTAATGAGCCCTCCCCCTTGGGGGAGCACCATCCTCGATGTTCAATGACACCTACAACCAACAATACTGTTGAAAAGCAAAACATACTACCCATGGAGCTTTATAACATAGCTCATTATGGTATTTACAATAACCGCGTATACTTATGCACATTTTCTTCAACCAACAAATTATCATATTGTTTATGGAGCTTTATAAATCCAACTCGATACAATATTTACAATAAACACACATGCACATTTTCTCAACCAACAAATAAAAGGATATGATGCTTGTATCAATCAACAAGGGAATCTAGAGGCTCACACCTCCACCCTCAAAGTAGTAACAGGATTCACCTCCTTCCCAAGAAGTCCAGAATCTACTGCCAGAGTTAAAGTTGCATCCAATGTCCACCTCTACAATCCAATGATATTGTCCTCTTAGTGAGCAGTTACTAGCTCATTATTCCAGGGCACACTCCCAATGTGCATTTGATTCCATATGGAAATGCTAATGACCAAAAAAAATACATCCCCGACCTTCCCTTCTCTGCTACACAGTCCCTCAAGCAATCTAGTCACCCTCTTATGTGTAGTCACTCACCTTCCAAGTTCCTCGACATCCCCTTTCCTGGGTGATCCATCCCTTAGCAAGGCTTCCTCGCATCAGAAGGTCAAACAACCATACCCGCCTCAAAACCAGCATACCAATCATAGTATTCTCATGGAAGTCAATGATTATTGGGTACCAGTGTCCCACAATGGCCCTGATCCTAAAATTCTTTACCAGCATACTACTACCTATTTCAATTCCTTTTGTTATTACTGCTAACATACTACCCAAACTGGGCATTTCCAACCACCCAAACCAGGCATTTCCATGATTTCCTATACCAAGCACATAACTACCATTAGATTCAAAATGAATTGAAATAAATCCAAATCATGCCTCATTGGTAGCTCGTCAATAAGATACACTTGTAGTTCTATATACTTCCTACCATAATAAGTCAAACTAGTTTTTTGATCAAATCATCATGTATAAACATATCACATTCGGTTAACTCAAAGCGCAACCATCATAAATCAAAATCATGAATCACATGCAATCATCATAAACCAAAATCATAGATCACATGTAACCATCATAAATCAAAATCATAGATCACGTGCATTATAAAATTGAAATAAAATATTGATACTTATAATTTAATCAGTCCTTTGTTTCTACCTTTGTCCTTTTCCTTTCCATATACACATCGGATCGGTTTCCATACCCAAGAAACACTTGGTGCATTTTTCTTTTCTTCAATCACGTACACATACACAATGTACATCACAACACATACATCCACACACAAAGTACGACACCACAAAATACATACACCTACATCTGACATACAACACAACACATACACCTTCATCCAGTGTACATCGCAACAAAATACATACACCTACACCTAGTGTACAACACAATACATATATGCACATAGAGTACAACACAACGAACACACTTGCCACAATGCCATGACTACACAATGCACATATGTATTACCACATATACATAACACAACATGTATGACATGCACACAATACCACATGTACAAAGCATAATGTGTACAAAGCATCACATGTACATGGCACTACCTGCACAATGTGTACACAATGCCACATGTACATTGCACCACCTGTACAATGTGTACACAACACCACATGTACACATCACCACATGCACAACATGTGCATGACACCACATGTACACAACACCACATGCACAACATGTACATAGCACCACCTGCACACAACACCACATGCACACAACACCACATGTACAATCATGCACACAACACCATATGTACATAGCACCACATGTACAACATGCACACAACACCATATAGACATAGCACTACATATACAACATGTACATAGCACCATATGTACACAACACCGCTTATCCAACATGCGCACAACACCATATGCACACAACATCGCATATCCAACATGCGCACAGTATGATATGTACACATCGCCGCATATCCAACATGTACATATCACCATCTATGCCCAGCACTACGTATGAAATATAAACACAACACCATATATACAATAGGCACACAACATCATATGTACACAATATTGCATATGCTACATGTACACAACACCGGTACTGCACATCCTAAGACCACATTGTCCTTACCAAATGACCTTGCTTCTAGTGTCTTATACATGCTTGTCCCAGCATGCCACAAGGCACACTGCTTTCATTCCACTGATGTTTCCCTTAGCATTACCTGTCATAGCATAACATAGGCATAGTATAAACACATAATATCAATTCATATCCATATGATAATAACCTCATAGATCTGTCAGGGCTACTCTTCCCACTTGATTCCTTATAGTAAGGAACCTCTTCATGACATTCACCTACATAAGTAATGATTCTTCCGTAAGAATGATCCCTAACAACCTTGTCAAACAACAACATACATACATATATACATATAAACATTAGCATAAAACAATAATGATCTCTAATGACCTTGTCATATAATGGCATATATACATACATAGACATCATCGTAATCACAATCACAACATAATTACCAGATATCATAAGGTTAAGGTTAAGAAAACTTCATTTATCCATTCACAACATGCACAACATTGAGAATAACAGTTCCCAACTTAGCCAATGCATCTGACACCTCAAATCCATTTACTTTACCTTTCCTAATTACTTTTCTCATGTTTGTACTACCACCATCCATTTACCACAATGGACCCAGCCAGTCCAACTGACTATCATATTTTTACCTTCAACTTCCCTTAGTCATGCACTGAGCTTCATTCGGGCCTTACATTCCCTATCCGGTATCACACAACTCTCACCAAACTCCATTAACTTCTTCCTTCCCAACCAATTCCCAAGACCCTCAAAACATAAAAGGAAATAACAAGAAACAAATAAGAAGAAAACCATGAAAACCAATAATAATACAACACCACTAAAAAAGTGGTATGGACATACACTAGAAACAATCAAGACTGCAAATCAAGTGCAAACAATACAAAAAGATTGAAAGTACAAGACTGGCAACAAACACCATGACTCAATCCCCCTGGTTCCCAATGCTTCCAAAGGAAAGCTCAACCTGAGCCTTCTTCAAGATTTAATGGTAGTCTCTTTAACATGCAATTCCCTGTACCATACTACCATAGACACATAGTTGTCAGTGTATAAGAAAATATAACAATATACCAGTTATCTTACCTTGTTGTGTCAAGCACGTTGCCTTGTAACTGAACACATCCATGCCATCTATCAAGGGACTCCAATTCCCTTGACAGATCCAACTATAACTAGAAACCAACTATTATACTTGTCAAATACATGTTCGTGAGTCTATCACATATCCACATAATTTCATACAAATTAGGGTTAAGAAGACTTCATGTATTCATGCAAGCGCTCGTTCATTTGGAATTGCGATTCCCAAACATTGCCAAAGGAATTCTTACCCAATTCCTTTATTTTATCTTGTTGAAAATGTACTGTCACATCACCCAATTGCTATTTATATAAACACATCTACTATTACCTTGTCATGCTAATACCAAGCATGTTTCCCACAATTGTTCACATATGTCAATCACATGTTCCAAAGATCAAGACAACATATCTATTAATTTGAAATCAACATTTACCAAGTCTAAAAACTATGTCATAATCAACAATAAACTCACATTCATCGGTCATAATACATAATTCTACAACTATCTCCTACTTACACTCGAGTACATATCAGGTGTCTCAACACATATGTGTTAGTACAACCATCTTAAAACAATATCATTTCTTCATGCAAAATTATTGACACGTACTTATTTCATGCAATTAATCAAACATTCAAACAATAGATAGATGACATAATAAACACCAAACACTCAAACACTAGATAGATGACATAATCAAACATTCAAGCACTAAATAGATGACATAAGAAAACACATACCTTAATGTATCTTAAGGGAGGCTATCTTGTTTGCACAATCAATCTAGATTAGCATGATATAACTTCACAACACTTCAACTCGAACATAAATAAGGTCATGATATCCTTAATAGTAACTAGCTAACATGTTCACATCATAAGCTCATAAACAATTGCCATTCATGCATAACAATCACATATCCATAGTCAGTCTAGATTAGTACAACACAATATCACAAATATGTTGGCTCATACCTTAATATTATAACCATAACCATCTTCATAGGCCCATCCAGGTTAGTACGATACATATAACATCAAGAACTTAAAGGCAATGACCACAATCATTAAGCATATGACCACAATGCATACAACAATAGGTTACTATCATTCATGACTATCTGACACATGTGCATATGACTATACTAATCAACTAGTATTTATCATACATGTAACCATAACAACAATAAAATAACAAGTATATAAGTAACCCTAATTCTTATAACAACCATTAACCACACACCTGCATTCCCAACATACAAACCTATATGCCGATTTTCTCTTACTTCGAAGTCTAGTGTTGCAATCTTGCTCTGGTGATCTACATCTCCTTCTCTATCTCAGACAACACATCATCATCATAACAACCAACAACATCATGATGACACAAACTACATACAATGACCTCACAATGTATATTTGACCTACTATACATGCATAAATGTAACCATGAAAGTGCATGCATAACAACATACAAACACTGACATGCATAATAAATGCATATACATCCAACATGCATTCATGAAAAACACATCTCAATAACAACATCACCAAATCCTACATGGAAACACAACCATAACAATGGTCACTACCATGCATACATAACAAACACATATACAACCTACATCCATGAATGACAAACACATTCAGCCCATCCATTCCAAGTGTTGAACCATGCTCTAATACCACTCTGTGGTATCAGATAACACCCAAAGAGAATAGAAGTTAGACATTCCCCAAAGAGAACGGAACCCACTATGATACCACTCTCTAACACCCTCCTCCCATATTTACCCAAGTTAATAGGTCCGCTAGGGTAAACATGTGATGAGAGGCTACTACAATCTAATTCAAATCCCCATGTACAGTTAGGAAAGTGGAACCCACGCAACACAACCAATCTGACCTTCTGCACATGTCACAAAACCTATAGGAGCCAACCAACAATTCCAGGTGATCAACCCCTGAGAAAACTTGACACTTCACTGCCCTAGAGCCTCATTCGTTCCCATGACATGGGAATGTATGCGACTGGGGCCCTCTAACTTCTCTCACATAATGGGCATGCAAGTGACTGAGGTCTTTTCAGCTAGTTCTGACCCTGTGACCCCAAATTCTGTGCCACCTTTTTAGGGCCAAGACTCGGACTGTTATGCTCTTAATCCTGCAAATGATACCCAAATACAGAATATGCGAAGAAAAGATACCCAGAACATAGAATATGCGAAGAAAAAATACCCAGAACACAGAATAGCAATGATTTTATTATTCAGAGAGTAATGTTCACTTGCCTCTTCGTGGGGGCAACCTCCAATAGAGCAGAGCTCGATTAAAATATGACACGATGCTCCTCGCAGGGAGTCTCTATCCTTTATATATGACTCATACATTCAATACCATGGGCCAATACCGTGGTATTAATAATACCATCTATCTAATACTACGGCCCATTTGCAACTAACTGTGGTTCCATTATTAATTGCGGATTAACCACTTACAATTATTCATATGGGCTTTATTGACTCTTGACTATGACGTGATCCCATTACATAAATAAGGGGGTTAGGGTGGGACCCTAACACGGGCCACTACCCAGAACTCCATGAAACATTCAGGAATGAAAAGTAACATAGTGACAACGATACAAATGCAAATATTTGATTGGACCCCTACTAGCTATGACATGCATTTCGTCAAACATGTCATGAATATGCAATCTACAGGTCATAACAATGAATCTGAGCATAGGGGTCTCATACTTATCTGGGAATTGCCAAGAAGCATTGATGCCTTATCAAATTTGTTGCATTATCATATATTAAGTCATATATTCATTGTTCATTCATTTACAAATCAAAAAATGATGAAATCCATACATCATTACTGTCATAAAACATACTCATAACCAACATATAAACAACAAAAAAAATAGGGATACATCATCCATAGATGCCACATATGAACCAGTACATTTTCTCATAAAATACCAAGGAAAATAAATCTTATTAATGGATGTAAAAGCCAACCAGATATCGGACTTCCACGAACCACCCAACCATAGATTGGCTGAACCCAATATTTCTTTCAGCTAATCACCCCCGTGCCATATTCCAAACATGAATGTCGGACACATAACCAAACTAAACCAGGGCTTCCCGAGGCCACACACCTCGCCCTCATCAATAGAACTAGGCTTTACTACAATCCACATGGATGCCACTAAAGTTTGTCCACCTACATCATGAGGAATTTGCCTGTCTCCTGGCCTCTAGGCTTTACCGCGATCCACACTGGATCTCTAGGACCTAACCGAGACTCCAATATCTCGGCTTTACCACTATTATGAAACCAGCTCAAGAAAAGATAGAAAAGATAGATCAACGCCTTAGAATTCAGCCTCTTCGAGGGGGCAACCTCC
>APFE030309434.1:0-15763 GCA_000404065.3 Pinus taeda
TTTAGGCACTAGAGCATATGCATCACAACCAAACACTCTGAGTTTAGAATAGTCACAAGGGTGACCTTTCCATACCTATTGAGGAATCTTGCATCCTATCGTCGTTGATGGTGATCGATTTATCACATAACAAGCCGTAGCCACAGCTTCTGTCCACAACTCCTTCTGCAAATCGACGTTACTCAACATACACCTTTCTCTCTCTAAAAGAGTCCTATTCATGCGTTCAACAACTCCATTCTGCTGAGGAGTATACATCGTGGTCTTATGTCTCTCACCCCTGCATCCTTGCAATAGCTGTCAAACTCCTTGGAAGTAAACTCACCACCATTGTCAGTTCGTAAACATTTTATTGTTCTACCAGCGTTGTTTTCTACCAATTCTCTAAACTGCTTGAAAACTGAAAACACATCAGACTTCATTTTCAACATGTAGACCCAAACCTTCCTAGAAAAGTCATCAATGAATGATACAAAATAAGATGAACCACCATATGAGGTTGTAGGGGCGGGTCCCCAAACATCTGAATGGATATAATCAAGTATGCCTTTACTAGTATGTTTGCCTGTTTTAAACTTTTGTTTACTTTGTTTTCCAAACAGACAATGCTTACAGAAATCTAATTTTCCAGTCTTCAGATTTGGAAGTAACTTTCGATCAGCAAAAATTTTCAACCCTCTTTCACTCATATGCCCCAATCTTTGATGCCATAAGTGAATGGAACTACTGTCATGTTCAGACACAGTAGACACAAAATCTGACCCTGTACCTCCATCTAACTGAAATAGATTTCCTACTTTCTTAGCTTTCATAACTAATAAGATGCCTCTGTAAATTTTCATTACTGCACCTTGAATTACAGTTTTATACCCATTTGAATCAAGTGCTCCTAATGAAATCAAGTTTTTCCTTAAATCTGGTACATGCCTCACATCAGTTAATATTCTAGTTGTTCCATCAAACATTTGTAGTGGTATGCTTCCAATTCGAATAATATTACATGTTACATCATTACCCATGTACACAACACCATCATTAATTGATTTATACTCCTTAAACCATTCTTTATGGATACACATGTGGTTTGATGCCCTGGAATCTAACAACCAATGTTGACCATGATTTGACACATTAAATGATAATACTTCATCACTCATACCTAAACTAGATGTCGAACCTGTATCTGTCGTATTCGCCTCCTTCTTCTCTGTCGAAGACTCTGCCTTCAAAGTTTGCTGCTCTCGCTTCCAGCAGTCCTTCTTTAAATGCCCTGATTGGCCACAAAGCCAGTACTTTAGCTTACTCTTCTTCCCTTTCGACTTTGAACGTGAGTCGCTCGGCTTCCTGGGGCGTCTTTCTTTCGAACGACCTCTAACCATCATAGCTTCTGATGTAGAGGGTTCGGAATGCGACTTCCTCCTTGTTTCTTCTGATAATAAGGATGCAACTACATCATCAAACTCAATAGTTTCTGATGAACTAAGACGTATAGAAGTAACAAAATGATCCCATGATTCAGGCAACGAGCACAATAAAGTAATAACTTTATCCTCGGATGGAATTTTTACTTATATACTTTTTAATTGCACAAGAAGAGTATTAAAAACATTTAAATGATCAACAATCGATGTACCTTCCTTCATTCGCAAACCATACAACTGTCGCTTCAGGAGAATCCTATTGGTTAAGGATTTGGTCATGTACAGTTTCTCCAGTTTCGTCCACAAACCAGCAGTTGTTGTCTCCGACACAATATTAAACAGGACATCATCCGCCAGGCATAATCGAATGGCACTTACAGATCTTTCATCCATTTCGTCCCACTCGTCGTCTGTGATGTTGTAAGGTTGTTTGGATTTACCCATCAATGCCTTTACCACGCCTTGTTGGACAATCAAGTCATGCATTTTCACCTTCCAGATCTCAAAATTATTCTTGCCATTAAAGTTCTCAATTTCAAACCGGGCACTTTGAGTTTTCACCATTTTGTATCAAAAAACACAATAATCTCCAATATCCAACCAGCAATAAAAAAAAATTTCCTATGCCTTTGTTTTTACACAACAAAAAAAAAAAACTCCTATGCCTCTATACCTTTGCCTTTAAAAAAACTGCCCTTTGCACTTATATTACTTTTCTTTAAAAAAAACTTTCCTTTTATTTGTGCAAAATTCTGCCCCACAAATAGTTTCGCAGAACACCAAATGCATTCCTTACTTGCAAACTGAAGTAAAAACCAATTCTTTGATACGAATCAAAAAAAAATTCATGCCAGAAAATCGCAACACCATCGAACAAGAAAGTTTTATTTTCGCATTCAGCGATGCTAGTGATTCAAGTATTTACGTATTTGCAGCTAACAATCCTTGTAGCAAATACGATTTTGGCTACCTCAAAAAGAATAGCCTCAAATACGAGTTTTCGGTCTGATACAACGCTTGCATTTATTTAGAAATATATTCAAGATCAATGCTTATAAGAAGACTATTTAACCCTCGCATCACGCTGGATATTGTTGGACAATGCACGATAATTTTATAATCTATAAAGGCAGACATTAGGCTAACCTATTCACTGTTTCAACTTTATGCATTCTTTAATCCTGACAAACGTCGTGGATAGGGATTGCAGCACGGTCTCATTTGAAATAGAAAAACATAAAAGGCAGCGTTAACTTATGAGGCGTTAACATGAAAGCCAGCGTTAACTTATGGTGATGCAAGCTTAATCACACATCAAGTCAAACCAATCGAAGGCTAACCTGAAAAACGCGTAGCGATTCGAACTGTAAATTGCTTCTTGGCTCAGCGCGCACAGCAACCTCTCCTTCTTCTGGAACAACAACCATACCGCCGGCTGCCTCCAGCATGCAATCACGTCCAAAACACAGTCAGCACCAGCACCTCCAACTTGCTCTGATACCAATTGTTGGTTCAGGTGCACAACAGAATTAAATAAGCACACACAACAATTTTCAAGCACATAAACACAAGAATTAACGTGGTTCACCCAACCAATCTGGGCTACGTCCACCAAACATAGGCATCAGGAATTTATTAATCAAATTGGAGATTACATCAAGAAATTCTCATAAAACCTCTCACACTCTTAGCAAACCATCCGAATGGTTGCCTGTTATATAGCATGGAGAATCTAACAGCTCATTAACTCCCTCACATCAAATATAGGAGGCATTAACTCCCTCCCAACAACCTAGAGCTAATCTAGGAACTGAATCCCTATTGTTGTCATCAGCTGAGATTTTTCCTTTTTCGTCAACCAATCTTTGTATTATACAAATAAGAATAGGGAGTCAGAATTTGGTAGACAAAAATGGATTTATGAAGGATACAAAGTGACGGTGTAGATGGGAAAAAAATTAAAATATTGAGGGAAACGTAGAGTTGTGTTCTTTTGGAAAACACAAACCGACTGGCTCATTTATATACGTTCATTTTACATAATTGTTATCTACCTTATTCTTATCTTCAATTGATGTCAGTTTTTAGTTTTCAAACTTAAAGTGAAGAGTGTTACGTTTTCCAAAACCTCGGGTACCAAAGTCTTTGCTCACACGATCATGGTAGGTTGGGATGCCTTTAACCGGGAAGGGTGAATACGAAAAGTTTATTCTATATTGACTTTTCCATATTTACCAGTTCAATATTATTTTATATGGGAAAAAAAAATATTTCAAAATTTTATGTATATTTCACAAATAGATTTTTTATTAAATAGATAATTTTATTTATAAATTATAGTAATATTATAATTAATGTAAAAATTATTTAGAGGGAATTTGATGCTAAATAAATAATGTACTTGCTGAAAACTTTTTGCTACTTATCATCATGTCCTTCATTTTAAGACTCTCTAAAAATTATATAGAGGGAATTTGATGTTGAATAAATAATGTACTTGTTGAAAACCTTTTGCTACCAATCGTGCCTTATATCGACTAACTTGGCCATTTGATGCTTTCTTGGTCCGGTAAACCCACTTGCATCTCACAAGTTTGCGATTTGAAGGTAGCGGAACCAAATCCCAAGTCTGGTTCTCAATGAGAGAGTTATATTCCTCATCCATGGCGACTTCCCATTCAGGATGCCCATTTGCTTCTGCATAAGTTTTTGGATCAGATCCATGCATCATATAAGCATGCATGGGCATGGATGACTCCATAGCTAAGAGTGCTTGCGGATCCTCCTCAAACAGAGGGATAGAGGCAGGATCATCAAGGATATCACTCATGCTGCACCATTTTTGTGTTGAAGGTGGTCGAGAATCTTCTGAACTATGTGCAGAAGTATGATCTCGATGTTCAACAACTGGTGGTCTAACAGGGGTCAGAGGAAGAGACTCATCATCATCAGAATGCTGGTCTGAAGTTTCATCTGCATACTCATTAATGAGTGGTGATGGAAACTTTGTAACAAGTTCATCTACTCGTGCATACGAAATATCTTCATCAAACTTTACACTCCTTTCAATAAAGAGCTCTTCAGTGTGGATATCAAGCAATCTGTACCCTTTGACTTCATCAGAATATCCAACAAACATGCATGCTTTTCTTTGAGGCTCCAAAGCCTTTCTCTTCTCTGGAGGAATGCGAGCCCATACTCGAGATCCAAAAATGCAGAAATGACTAACTTCAGGTTGCATGCCAGTCCAAACCTCAAAAGGTGTTTTTCCAGTAACATATTTATGAGGATATCTGTTTTGGATGTATGAGGCACAATTAATAGCTTCGGCCCACAATTTTGACGGAAGAGATCTTGCATGCAACATGCAATTAGCGATCTCTTTCAAAGATCGATTTTTCCTTTCAGCCACACCATTTTGCTGTGGAGTGTAAGGAACTGTATGCTGCAAATGTATGCCTGCTTCATCACAAAGATTCTTGATATCTTTGTTGACATATTCCGTCCCATTATATGTGCGAAGTATTTTGATGCATTTTCCAGACTGATTTTCTGCATGCGCTTTGAAAATATTTAGATGTTGAAAAACTTTAGACTTGAGTTTCAAGAAGTAAACCCAAGTGAATCTCGTGTAATCATCTATAAATGACAACACATATCTTGCTTTTCTCATTGAAAGCACCGGAAATGGACCCATGAGATCACTGTGTACAAGTTCCAAAGGTGAAGAGGCTCTCCATGCATGCCCCTTCTCGAATTTTTCTTGTGGATTCTTTCCAAGAGCACATCCATTACAAACACCATCTGAAAATTCAATGGTTGGAAATCCTTTGACCATCCCTTGCTTACTAAGATGTTGCATATATCTGAAATTCAAGTGCCCAAATCTCTCGTGCCAAATCCTACTTTCTTCATTTGCATGCTTAAGTAGCAAAATAGAATCTGATTGAGGAACAAACTCAGAAAATGTATACAGACGAGATTGATCATTTACCTTTCCAGATGCAATCTTCAAATTGGTTTTCATGTCATAAATGCTCACGGAATCTGAGGTAAATTCCACTTTCCTTCCGCTGCCTATGTGTGTCATCTGATACACTGAGAGAAGATTCACAGAAAGCCTTGGAATATGCAAGACATTTTCAAAACTTCCATCTTCGAATTGCACTCTTCCTTGTCCAGTTGCTGCAACTACAGAATTATCCCCCATGAGAAAGGGAGGACCTGAGTATGCATGTAGAGAAGAAAAGGATTCCTTTGAAGAAGCCATATGATGTGAAGCTCCTGAATCGATGATCCATTCTTGTGGTGTAAAATGAAGAGCAATCAAAGCATGCCCATTACCTCTTGGATCTGGTGCTTTTTCTCCAGACTTCTTCTTAGCATTCTCAGGAATGTGGTCTCCAAGATTGTGTCGTTGGAGTGTCTGTTCCATAAGATCTATAGTCTTCTTCATGCATGCAGATTCAAGATGAAAACCACGGTGGCAATAATTGCACATTGATTGCCCTTTCGTTCCTTTCCTTTCCTTTGAGCCAGATGATCCATCAAGGGGTTTGGGATGTCCTCCCTTTCTTGGATCAGGATCCTTCTTCCCTTTTGCTTTCTGATGGTCTTTGGAATTTGCCTTTCTTTTTGCATGCACAGTAAGTGCATGCGCTTTGGAATTTTTAAGTGTGCCCATTTTGATGAGCTTTTCTTGCTCATGCATCAAAGGTTGAATAAAAGAATCCAGTGACGGCATCTTCCAAGCTGCACCAGTTGCAGATCTGACTGTGTGGAATGTAGAGACGAATACTGCATACTTTGGACCAAGTTTTGATAAAATGGAAAGAATCAATTGATTTTCTTGCTTGGATTTGTCGATCCCACATCCTTTCAACTGAACCAACAAGGCTTTATACCTTGTGAAAAAATCTTAAATGTTCTCAATGTTTCTCGGATCTAATGAGTTTAACTCATTTTTGAGAATGTGACCTTGCATTTCATCCTGTTTTCCAAACAATCCTTCCAAAATTTTCCATACTTCATTTGGAGTTGAACATGATTCAACATGAAATAGCAGTTCCAGAGAAATAGATAAACATAGGATGCCGAAGGCCTCGTCCATGCGATTGAAATATCTTGATTTCTCTATTGCCGATGTTGGTTCAACTTCTGTTTCCATGGTTATTTGAAATAAGCCTCTACTTCTGAGATGAAGTTGAATCTTTGGCTTCCATTCGAAATAATTATATGGAGTGAGAATTGCCGATTGTGGAAACTCCAATTGAGACTCCATTCTTTGTTGTTGCTTCAATCTTCTGAACCTGCAAATAAAATTTCTTGTGCACTGATTACAAATCCCTGTGCTCTGATACCATGTAAGATTTTGAGATGCACTGATCTAGATTTGCAAAACAATAAACAAGCTTGCAAGAGAAGGAAGGAAGTGAGCAATAATTGAGAAAAGAATGAAATCCTTTATTCTACAATATTGGTTTAGAATATATACATAAAAGCAACTAAGTTAATCTTAGTTGTGCATGCAATAACTAAAGCTAACTAAAGCTTGTACATGCAATCACTAAAGCTAACTAAAGCTAAGTGTTAATGTGTACATGTGCCACATGCAAACAATAAGTTAACTAGAGCTAATCTAGGTGCATGTACACCAACACAGCGAGTCTAAGTGCATGTACACCAACAAAGCTAGTCTAAGTGCATGTACACCAACACAGCTAGTCTAAGTGCATGTACACCAACAATTTTCTCTTTCCAGAATATGAAAAGAACCAATAATTTTCGTATGCAAGCAAGAAAAGTGGAAGAGGGAAAAGAAACTACAGTCGTGCCCATGTTTTTGGCTTCTAGAACCAGATTAGAGATGATCCTCCCATGGATCCTACCATGCTTCCTCCCAGAACAAACCAACTCCCATGGAACTTTGACCTCTTTAAGGACACAATTACGTACACTGACATCGAACTACACAATACAAGGTTGCGATACAAATCCGAACTTTAGGAAGCCTGTGAATTGACTACCATGCCTGTGAACTTTAGGTAGCCTGTTAATGACTTTGACTATAAGTCGACTGATATGAACATTAAGTGGACAGCTATGAACATTCAGATGCATTTCTAGTAATTTTACCACTTTTCCCGTAAAACACAAACACATGTTTGGATATACCATACACTATGCACCCATAGATGGGCAACAAGAATGCAAACATATACATGCATACATTTTGTTTGAAACACTAGATGCTTTTCTCTGTTCAAACAACCATGGTAAACAAATAATGAGTAATTAAGAATACTGTATTATAATTACATAATGAGAATATAATATAGGAACAATGGAAAATCGAAGGCATGAAAGAACAACGAAAATAACAAAATAAGAAATGAAATCCTATCAAATTTCTAGCATCAAGAAGCATGGATATATCAAGAAACTTGGTTTCAATTAGTTTAGTTCTTTGTAGTCCTTTATACACACTTCTTGAATAGAAGCAAGTTTATCACTACAAGATTCAATAATAAAGGAATATAGCCCAGGAAATTATTATTTTACTAATGGAACCCATCCTCTGCATACACTATGTCACTAAGAAATCTGTTCATAACATACACGGTCAGCTAAATTGAAAATAATTTACAACATAAAGATGTGAAAACCAAGGACAACCTCACATTTAGTAATTGCTTCAATCTCTAGTAGACCCTGACACACTTGGTGAATATGTACCTACACAAGAAAGTACCTTCAATGAATCCCTATACAAAAAAGTGCTTCCACTGGAAGGAGCCACAATGTGAAGGAAAAAGATACTTACATCCCCAGAAATAATCTCGAAAACCATAGTAGTCATCAATAAGAACATAGTGAATAGATTAGAATGAAGACTCAAATTTCAATAGTGGCCAAAGAACCCCAACTCCCTCCAAAGGAAGAAGACAAATGGATCATACAAGTAAAGAAAAAGGTTTAGTCATCAATTCCCCCACTTTGTCATCAAGGAGACCACCCATTTGGAATCAACCTACACTCACCTAGGGGAATCGAAATCCATAAGAAAGCACGCAGAAAAGGAGATAGGGAGAGACATAAACCTATGAATCAAGAGCTCACTCTTTCGATGCAAAGACTTTGTGAGGGAGCTTCTCCTTGACCTTCCCTCAACATAAGCTTTTGCAAGTCTCTTTATGCTAGAAAGGAGAAAGCTTATATATGTTTCTTAGCTGGTGTTGGGCCTAATAATTATCCTTAAAATAAATCCACTTTCACTCCATTCAACATCCACTTTCTCTCCATTCACACATTTTCTCACCTCTATTCCACCACCATGTCATCACATCCACTTTACTTTCATCATTATATGGGTTACGTTTGTGTTTTCCAAAACATTATTAATTCTTAGTATTTTTAAGTGAATTTGTGGTTAATCTTTAGAAAATAATATGCTTATACTTATACCTAACAATTAGAATGAGTTTGTTGACATGTGTAGGTACAAAGGAAGCTTCTAAGGCACCCTTATATGGCACTCTATGTTAAAATTCGAATTTGAGAAGATCATGAACCTCATGGATAAGATCATGGACCTCATGGAGAAGATCATGGAGGATAGGGTTATGTATCACTAATGGTTGAGAGATATGTGGATTTGAAGAGGGAATAGTGGATCATCATTATGAGTTTGTTATCATAACTTTTTTATAAATAGGAGTGTTATCTCCTTCATTTGTAATTTTGGAATTTAGAATTTAGAATTGAGAAGTTAGAATTTAGTACCTTAGGATCTTATAAATTTGTAATGAGAAGTTAGAATTTGGAATCATTGTAATGGATATTTTAGAACCTCTTGGAATATGGAACTTGTAATTGCAAATTGTAATTGAAGATAAGTAAAATGAAGCTTCTTTGATCTTCTACATTTGACTTCTCTTTTGATGTGCTTGTGAATCCTTGGAAGGGCCCCCATTGTCTAGCAAGTACACTTTTGTTTTGGTAAGCTTTCATTTTATGTTTGTTTGTAAATTTCATTAGGTTCATATGTTTGAAATATTAACGAATGACATTTCGTAAGAAAATATTAATGTTTCTTTCGATGAATCTAATTTGTTATTTACTGTTTGATTTCATTAGTTTAAATAGTTTGTTGATTGAGATGATTAGAAATATTAATGAACAGTCTCCTGTAAGGGAGCTTTAATATCTCTTACACTTGTCAAAATGTCTTTCAATTTCATTTTGTTAAATGACTAAATAGGTGTTGGAGATCCCAATGAAAGACCTCTTGTAAGGGATCTTTGGCATTTCTTTTCCTAGCTTAGTTTAGTTTGGCTCTAAGTCCATATATATTAGGTGATCCTAGAAGTTTATTTACCTGGATTGATAGTAAATGAAACTCTAATTTGCATCCGCATTTTAGACCAAACATTTTGGTCCCATTGCCGGGGAGGATGATTTACAAATCATAAGGTAAAAATTTTAAATCTTGTGAGAATTTTTGAATCTTTAGTCCGTAGGTGGTTTCATTGGAAGCATTCTTTTACCTAGGAATTAAAAAAATATTTCAAGTTAAATAGAATAGATTATACAAATAAAACAAGATCTCGTAAAGTTTTCTTTTCGCCTTGCTTTAAAAAAAAAAATAAAAAAAAAATCATCCACATTTCTCATGAATAAATTTAGGTAAGAGCCACTTCATCCATGGTAACCTCCAAAAGTAATAAAAATAAATCAATAGGTTAGTATTCTCTCTTCCTGCGCTTTGAGCGATTAGGAAGATCATAAAATATTTTGATTTATTTTCAAAATTAAATTAAAAATCTCTTGCTTGGAATCTACACAAATCATAAAAAATACAACATTATAAGAAATCGAAATCATTAAAAAAAAATCGTTTATTTTCGATTTCAAATTTAAAATTAAATCTATAGTTTACCTTAAGAAAAGCAATGGTGAATGTTGGGTTAACAAGAAATGGCTATCTGAATACTCTCCAAGATTCGAATCCTTATTTTTCTTAGCCCACTTCAATTAAAATTCCGATAAAAATGCAGATGAGCAAAGTCAAAACTTTCATTTGGAGAGTGTTCATGCCTAGAGAGCGTTCAAATGGTTATTGAATAATGTTCAAATGTTCATCAATAGCATTCAAAATTGTTTACAATTCCTGAAGAGCATTCAAATGTTTATCAATTTATTGAATAGCCTTTAGAGCAGTGTATAATCTTATTAGAGAAACATTCAAAGTTATATATGCGTTTGGAACAATGTATTGTTTGCATATTGGGCAATGCATTGGTTGCATAAAATGGGAAACATATTGTTTTTCACATAACAAGTGTTTGAGTTAAGGAATCCATTGTGCAATCTCCATCTATCCCTGTCAAAATCGATTCACCTGTAGCATACTCTTTCTTCATGTCCCTAGCAAGCCAACAAACTTGATGCACCCACTTCCACACCTGCCTCACTAAAAACATCCTTCAAATTGGGAAGTCTGCTTATCCAAACCAAAGCCAATCTTAAGGAACAGATGGAGAATCTTTGAACCATTGTATTAAACCAACGTTTGACTACCTTCCTGGCAGAATCCAACGTATGAAATTCCTTCCACTAGTCCACACGAGATCTTATCAGTATTGTGTCTCATTTTGCTGAGCAAAATGACTTTTCCATATGGGAATCACTGCTATCTCGATGGATTTTAGAGTGGCATTTCATGTGACCAAACAAGCCTTTCGATGAACTGAATATTTGATTTTGTTACAGCATTGCTAGAAGAGGCAACAATTTTGACATGTCGTATTGAAACATGTTTTGTGATCAAATATGAACAAATATATAAAAAAAAATACATGGGTTTTTTCCAGAACAGAAGGAGTTACATAAATTAGAAATCGTTTCCTTGGATTCTTAACGGTTTGAAAGGAAACTGTAGTTATTCAGGACCCTGTTTTGGTGATTATGTGAACAAAAAAATGGATTTTTTTTTTTAGACTGAACACGTCTTTCAAATAAGCCAAATCTGTATATAGATCTGCAATAAGCCAAATTCAATGTCAATGTTTAAGCAAGTTAGAGGCTGTTAAACTTGGCCAAGGAATTTGAAATGAAGATTCCTGCAACCTCTTTCCGCTTCATCATTTGTTCATTTACGAGTAGGAAGTCGAAGGTTTGATTCATCACTCCTTGAACCTTTATTATATTTGTTTCTCTTTTGTCCATGGGAACGTTGATGAGGTGGGCAGAACCAATTGCCTAGGGTTGGAAGAAGAAAATAACTAAATAAGGGTTTCTCTGCGAGATTTGAGAAAAGCAGGGTGGTTCAAAATGCACTCTTTTTCTCAGATGCGGAATTGCAAGAGGCAACCAATAGCCGCAATATCACTATTATTGTTTAGAAATCAGACACATACATCCGTGAGTTATAGGAATAGCTGGAGACATCAAAGGCCCAGGGTGACGCTACCACCATTACCATAGAACATAACTACGCTCTTCTCGAGCAGAAATATATTTCACTTTCTCGTCAATTTTCGCAGATAGAGAATGAGAAGTCATAGCTCACCGCGGCTCTAGAAAAACATGCCACTTTAGTGCAATTCAACCTCCTGTTAATGATGAGTTTTGACCTTCTTCCAGAAACTCATGGTTCTCTTCAGTATTTCTGGCGCGAATTGAGCAACATTTTGAGCGATTTAAGTGTTTTGATGCATATTTTGTGGCACGATTTTACCGATTTGATAATCATCGATTGCATGCAGATTTTGTAATTATTGTTGATGGTTTAAAATCTCAAAAAATAAATAGATTGTGCCATATTTATCCACTACTACTTGGTCATATGATACTTATCGAACAATTACTAAGGTTACGCCAGGAGAAGAGGGTATGCCAGGCAAGGGGCATGGGGTCTCTTTTCACTTAGTCCATAGAATCTAGTGCTGCTGCTAGTATATCTATTGCTTCTACTAGTGCGGAGTAAAATGCTACCTCTGTCATTCGATTCTTTGCTTTCAACAACTTTTGCCTACACTTAAACAATCACTGAAGGCAGCAAACAACCAAAAGAATAATCTCTCATGAGAGGGAAGAAGATGACCTTAGAATGAAGGCATTTTAATGCTTCAACCTTCTCCTTTGTCATGGGCTGGGCGAACATTATTCCAGGCTGGTGATTGGTGTAGCTATCTAGTTATCTCGGTCAATATTGATTAGATGGTGTTGCTATATCAATATGTCAAAGTTTAGTTGCAATCATTCTTTGCATGGAAGTCTATATCAGTCCATTGATAATGTTGCCAACCTAATTACTGCTACAAGTTCTGCTAGATTGGTAGAGTTTTTCCCTTGCACAGGTTTCCATTCATTACGTATTAATAATGATGAAATGGATTACCTCATAAATGGAGTGGAAAGATCTAAGGCCGAAACATATACATAATGCCAATGTGCGAGTCCCCAAATGTCAAACTATTCTATAGAAGCAGAGGAGAAACAGTATGTGAAGATAGGCTTTGATGATTGGTGGCAGATGTTAGATGTGTTTGGTGAAAAATTCAAGAAATCGAATAGTTTTTCATGTTAATAGAAGCGTGGGAAATCTGTGTGCTGCCGTTGAGATTGCTACAAAAAGATCAAATCTTTTGCTATATGAGCTTAGAGTGGAGAAAACATGTTGCGTGCCAATTCTTGGATACCTATACCAATAGGTTTCATATTTCATGATTGGAAAATTTCAAGTACCAAATATGCTCTACTTTGCTGATTCAAAGATCCCATATTTCCAAGGAAAGACAAGGTGTGTACATGCCTTCATGCCTATTAAAGTTTTGATGGATGATCCAACAGTCTAATCTGGATCATGCCATGTTTCAATTTTTGTTGTAGAATAGAGAAAGAAATCTGTCCAAACTATTTAATCTTGGCAGATCAGTAGCTAGGAAGAGAAACTAAGGTTGCCAACTGCTTAATCTGGGGCCTTGGAAGAAATAAGGGTAGTGCTAGATAGGAAATCAAAGCAAAAAGCCAATGGAAAAGAAAAGGCACATAGAGGGTCTGCAAGTCCAAGTGCACCGTCCAAGAAGAAACAAAAAATGCTAGGAAAAATAGTTGGGTAGGTAGATGGGGTTGCAGAAGTGGTGTTTCTTCCAGGATGGAACTTTGCCAACAAAATACAAGGAAAACAACACAATGGAGCATGTCTAACTTCCCTTTTTCCCTTTGTTTACCACTCATTACTAACATCCCTTCACTAGCTGTGATTATGAAAGAGTTCAAGGTTATGTTGGTTCTTGTGGCCTTTAGAAGCCACATTTCTTGTGTAAAGTTCTTTTCATTTTGATCTACTCTTTAAACTAAGTTGTTTTCAAGAAAACTTAGTGATATCACTCTTCATTCACCTTCTCCCTCCATATTAACCTCTAAACCTTTATTATCTAGCTCCCTATGTTTCCCTTTCCCTACTACTATAACACCATGGTGTATAAACCCTAAACAATGTACAAATACCCCCTCCTTGGCATTATAGCCATATGGTTCGCTACTAGGAAATTGGATTAACACTTGGTTAAGCCCAAGAACCCAAGCCTTACCTCTCTGTCTCCATCAGAACTCATGCTACCCATCCAATCCTTCATTTTTCCCTAAAAACCTTGAAAAACCCCCTTTTTACCCTTATACCTGCTCAAAAGCGAAAAAATGCCTAAAAACCCACTTTCCCCGCCTTATCCTAAGGTCGGGACCCAGTTCCGCTGTTTACATGAAAAATTTCATCAAAAACCATTTATCCTAAGTTCTAATGCATATGCGACATTACAAAGGAAAATGCATACAAACCCAGTTTTCCTAAGTTTCGGGTTTGATTCACATTTATGAAAATACATAGCGGACCGATGAAAAAACATAAAAAATCCCTGAGGGTCCCGCTGGGCACGAATACCAAGAAAATTATTATTTAAATCCCCGCCCGATGACCGTATCCTTCGTGCAGATTGCTGACCCGATAACCATCCGATCGAGCCCCTTTAATCCGACGGTCGACGTGAATTTCGGAGCGGCCCCGACGTCCGACAGATATCGTCCGATATCTATCAAACGCTGATGTCATGCGGGGTCCACGCATCGCCTCCAGAATCCATCGGAGCCCCCTCTGACAGATTCCCCGCCGTATAAGAGGTAGACCGATATCGCACCACCTGTCCGCCTATGTCAGCGTCCTCTTACCGCCTATGTCAGCGCCACAACCGCGCGCCCCGCCCACCACTGGTCCACCTGTCCGCCACCTAACCGCCCCCGTGGACCGGTCTTAGGTCGTCATGTCACCTGATGACATCATGCTAACGTCATCCGACCCAGACCCACCTGCTGACGTCATGTTGACGTCATTTAGAAAAGGCGCCAATGACCCGAAAAAGCCATATTTTGTCAAAAATTGCGCGTTTTTTGCACTTTTTGCAAAAACGTTGCTGCGCTCTCTGCATGCGTTTCACGACGAAAATTCTACCAACCTACTCAAAACAACCAGGAGATCGTCAGCGTGCCTACCCACCAGCTTTTCCGACCCAAGCCATCCATCTACCAGGTATTTGTCCGTGAAAACCTCTCTGAAACCTGGTTTTTCTCTGTAAATGCTAAAAACACCTTAAGCACAGAAAACGCTTAAAAATTCACCAGAAAACTACTCATGCCCAGCTCCCTCTTGAAAAATTGATGGTCGAATTTCACTAGCCGAGCCGTTTTAGACTGAATTTTCAGTAAAAACCTGCATTTCTTCGTTCGCGCAGTCGTGAACTAGAACCCATAACCTGCACTCAATCACCGAGAAAGGTCTGTTAAGCACTATAACTTACCTTCTCAAGGAACCAAAACAGTATTTCAATTGCTGTGGACTTGCCCTATTACCTTGCATTTTCAATTTTCCTCTTCACTCAGGCAGTGCTCTTTCGGCCCAAGAAACAGAAGTTTATTTATCAATCAGAATCCAAACAACCATGGAGACTCCAGTTGCACCAGTTGCCCTCAATATTGCTCCCTTAAATGCCCCTCAGAGAGAGCTGGAGTGGCAAGACTTGGCAGACCTAGACTACCAAATCTTAGAAGACTCCTCATCTAAATGCAAGTTCCACCTTCATCTACTGAATGAGCTTAAAGCTAAACATAAGGATGGGACAGACATACTAGGCATTTGGGATTCCTTCCTGCCAATATTCAAGCTCCCTCAGGTCAACCAATTTCCTGACCTGATTCATCTATGTGCTGTCTGCTATGACCCCATGCAAAGGGCTGTGCTTGACCCTACAGGTGCAGTGGTATTCTACATGACCCCTGAGGCCATTAGA
>APFE030309434.1:33852-132414 GCA_000404065.3 Pinus taeda
ATTTGGATGCCCTGATAAGATAATAACAGACAATGCTACTGCTTTCAGATCTAAGAAGATGGTCAGCTTCTGCCACAAATTCCACATTACTTTGGGCCATTCTACTGCATACTATCCCCAAGGAAATGGCCTTGCAGAATCATCAAATAAAAGCCTAGTAAACATGATAAAGAAGGTGTTGGAGGAGAACAAAAAGAATTGGCATAAGAAACTTGTCAATGCCTTATGGGCAGATAGATTAACAACCAAAAGATCAATTGGGGTCAGCCCATATGAGTTAGTCTATGGATTAGAAGCCAAATTTCCCTCATCACTAGGGATCCCTATTATGAAGCTACTCCAAGAAAGTCAAGCTGAGCCTAATGATATGCAAAGAAGGGTGAATCATATTATATGTTTACAGCAAACCAGGGACCAAGTTTATAACAGAGTTCAAATCTTACAAGAGAAGCTCAAGAAAGATTTTGACAGAAGGACCAAGGTTGAGGATTTTAACATAAGTGACAAAGTTCTCAAGTGAGATTCAAGGAGAGAAAACAAAGGAAAGCATGGAAAGTTTGATTCCCTTTGGAGAGGACCATTTCTCATCCAAGCAGCACAAGGAAATAACACCTACTTTCTTAAAAATATTGATGAAACTAATTTGGATGAAGGTCCTGTCAATGGCAGGATGCTGAAGCACTATTTTGACTACCTTCCATAAATGCAGTATGGCTGACCTTGTACATAATTTACTATATATAGTGTTTTTTCTAGGTATGTGAATAAATTGATTTCAAGAATCTTGCAAAGGCAGGAAAAGACTGGACTGCAGCAAGTATTATAAATAGGTCAGCCTATATTTTAAGGGTTCAAGGATGAAAAAGCTCCAAGTTTTGAAAGCAGGAGCCAAAGGGCCAAGGCATACTGACCTGCTGTTCTTGGTCTTTCAAGAAGAAAAACCATCCCCATGTGGAGCCACTGTTGGATACCTATACAAACAGGTTTCATATTTCATGATTGGCAAATTTCAAGTACCAAATATGCTCTACTTTGCTGATTCAAAGATCCCATATTTCCAAGGAAAGACGAGGTGTGTACATGCCTTCATGCCTATTAAAGTTTTGACAGATGATCTAACAGTCTAATCTGGATCATGCCATGTTTCAATTTTTGTTGTAGAATAGAGAAAGAAATCTGTCCAAACTGTTTAATCTTGGCAGATCAGTAGCTAGGCAGAGAAACTAAGTTTCCCAACTGCTTAATCTGGGGCCTTGGAAGAAATAAGGGTAGTGCTAGATAGGAAATCAAAGCAAAAAGCCAATGGAAAAGAAAAGGCACATAGAGGGTCTGCAAGTCCAAGTGCACCCTCCAAGAAGAAACAAAAAATGCTAGGCAAAATAGTTGGGTAGGTAGATGGGGTTGCAGAAGTGGTGTTTCTTCCAAGATGGAACTTTGCCAACCAAATACAAGGAAAAAAACACAATGGAGCATGTCTAACTTCCCTTTTTCCCTTTGTTTACCACTCATTACTAACATCCCTTCACTAGCTGTGATTATGAAAGAGTTCAAGGTTATGTTGGTTCTTGTGGCCTTTAGAAGCCACATTTCTTGTGTAAAGTTCTTTTCATTTTGATCTACTCTTCAAACTAAGTTGTTTTCAAGAAAACTTAGTAATATCACTCCTCTTTCATCCTCCCCCTCCATATTGACCTCTAACTTGTATTATTTAACTCCCTATGTTTCCCTTTCCCTACTACTATAACACCATGGTGTATAAACCCTAAGCAATGTATAAATACCCCCTCCTTGGCATTATAGCCATATGGTTCGCTACTAGGGAATTGGATTAACACCTGGTTAAGCCCAAGAACCCAAGCCTTACCTCTCTGTCTCCATCAAAACTCATGCTACCCATCCAATCCTTCATTTTTCCCTAAAAACCTTGGAAAAACCCCTTTTTACCCTTATACCCACTCACAAGCGAAAAAATGCCTAAAAACCCACTTTCCCCGCCGTATCCTAAGGTCGGGACCAATGTCCGCTCTTTATATGAAAATTTCATCGAAAAGACCGTTTTATCCTAAGTTTTGGTACCCTGAGCGATTTTGTGAGTAAAACTTTCATAAACCATGGTTTTCACCTTTTTTCCAAAGTCTACGGTTGTATGTCACATAACGAAGAAATACATTACGAAATGATTGAATTCGTTAATGTTCCGAAGGGTCCCGCCGGGCGCAACTTCCGAAGAAAACTATTATTTAATTCCCGCCCGACGACCGTATCCTCTGTGCGACTCAAGTGCCCGATAGCCGTCCGATCGAGGTCTTTAAATCCAACGGTCGACGCGAATTTCGGAGGGGCCCCGACGTCCGACAAATATCGTCCGATATCTGTCAGACGCTGATGTCATGCGGGGTCCACGCGTCGCCCCCAAAATCCATCGGAGCCCCTTCTGACAGATTCCTTGCCGTATAAGAGGTAGCCCGATATCGCGCCACTTGTCCCCCTATGTCAGCGCCCTCTTACCGCCTATGTCAGCGCCACGACCGCGCGCCCCGCCCACCACTGGTCCACCTATTTGCCACCTCACCGCCCTCGTGGACCGGTCATAGGCCGCCACGTCACCTGGTGACGTCATGCTGATGTCATCTAATCCGGACCCACCTGGTGACGTCATGCTGATGTCATTTAAAAAAGGCGCCAATAACCCGAAAAAGCCACATTTTGTCAAAAGTTGCGCGTTTTTTGCACTTTTTTCAAAAAACACTTCTGCGCTCTCTGCATGCGTTTAACGACGAAAGCTTCACCAACCTGCTCAAATCAAACCGGAGAGCTTTAGCGCGCATGCCCACCTACTGTTCCGACCCAGGCCATCCATCTACCAGGTATTTGTCCGTGAAAACCTCTCTGCAACCTGGGTTTTCTCTGTAAATGCTAAAAACACCTTAAGCACAGAAAACGCTTAAAATTCGCCAGAAAACTACTCATACCCAGCTCCCTCTTGAAAAATTGATGGTCGAATTTCACTAGCCGAGCCGTTTTTAGACTGAATTTTCAGCAAAAACCTGCATTCTTCGTTCGCGCAGTCGTGAACTAGAACCCATAAACTACACTCAATCACCGAGAAAGGTCTGTTAGGCACTACAACTTACCTTCTCAAGGAACCAAAACAGTATTTCGATTCCTGTGGGCTTGCCCTATTACCTTGCATTTTCAATTTTCCTCTTCACTCAAGCAGTGCTCTTCTGGCCTAAGAAACAGAAGTTTACTTACCAATCAGAATCCAAGCAACCATGGAGACTCCAGTTGCACCAGTTGCCCTCAATGTTGCTCCCTTAAATGCCCCTCAGAGAGAGCTGGAGTGGCAGGATTTGGCAGACCTAGACTACCAAATCTCAGAGGACTCCTCATCAAAGTGCAAGTTCCACCTTCACCTGTTGAATGAGCTCAAAACCAGACATAAGGATGGGACAGACATACTAGGCATTTGGGATTCCTTCCTCCCATTATTCAAGCTCCCTCAGGTCAACCAATTCCCTGACCTGATTCACCTATGTGCTGTCTGCTATGACCCCATGCAAAGGGTTGTGCTTGATCCTACAGGTTTAGTGGTATTCTACATAACCCCTGAGGCCATTAGAGAGATGTTGTAGTTCAAGACCCAGAAGAAATTGGTCCCCTTGTCTCTAATGGACTTGATCAACCAAGGAGCTAAGATACTAACAGATGCACAAATCTTAAAGCTCAACCAATTATTCATTACAAACTCTGACACAGTGCTGCACCCTCCTATTTTTGATGGCTACCTCAATCAACTGGGTGTAGATCTTGCATACATGATTAGTTCCGTTTTGGGGTACAAGTCACTGGAATTTATTGAGGAAAATGTACTAGTAATGATGACTATGTTTTCCCCTGGCAAGAGTCCAATATATTATGACTATGCCACATACATTTCAGACAAGATACATGAGAAGTTCTTGAACCTGTCCAGAGAGAAGGTGTTCAGATACACCTCCTACATCTACCACCTCATCCTGTATTATCAACATGAGAAGTTCTCCTTTGAGATTAAGAGAACTGATGCAGCAGGAAATCCAAGGTCAGTGGTGTACTGGACCTCAGTGTTTCACCTCAGCACCTATTCTCCATATACATACTATGAGTTCATAGACCTCTTCATCCATCCAGCCATGTCTTTATTCTTAAGCTCACCTCCTCCAAGACTAACTGATGAGATGCAGAGGATTCTGCAGCTATCCAAGGTGTACATCATAGGGGATTGGTACTCTTACCAGCACTATACTGTAATCAGAATATATGGGTGTGAGTTACACCCATACAGATTGCCCAAGTATGTGCCTATGAGACTGTTTGCCCTAGAATATTTCAGGCAATTTGGAAATGCTGATATGGTGCACTTTGCAGGCAAGGGCAAGAAGGCACAGCTAAAGGTAAAAAATCAGTTGGGCCACCTTGTCTTAAACAAAAGGGAAGGCTGGAAAGAAGCTAACAGGAAACTAGAATGCCTTGGCCTAAAATATAGCTTCCTTTGGAAACCCTATGACCCTAATATGACCATATCCTTAAGAAGGCTAAAATACAAGCTCTCCAGCTATGAACATGTGAGCTTGCCCCACATTGAAAGATTTGCTAACCAACCTAAATGGAGAAGGAACACACTGGAGGAACTAGTCACTCAAGAAGAGTTGAATGAAAGAGCTAGAAGGCATCTATTGAAAATGGCTGACTTGGAATCTCCTCCACAGGTATCCACTCTGCCAAAACCTCAAGCAGGAGCAACTGCCTCATCATCTGCAGCACATCAAGTGGTAGTACAAACCACAGGCCAAGCTCAGAGCAAAGGCAAGGAGAAGGATATGGAAGAGCCACAGGCACAACAGGGACAGGTGCAGCCACCCCTACAGGACCAACAACAAAAGGAACAACAGGTACAGGGGGAGCAAACAACAGAGGCCCCAATGGTCACCCAGCAGCAGCCAACACCAATGGCACTTCCAAGGCAAGATTCAAGGGTTGACTCCACTGTCCTCCAAACCCCTCAAAGGGAGGATGTAAACAGAAAAAGAGAAAGGGAAACTCTCCTTACTACATCACCAGAGAAGAGGCAAAGACTGAATCCCTTCTCTGAAGAAGAGATGCCAATGGGGAAAACTTCAGGAACAGGCCTGCCCAGCATGGACGCCTCAGCCAGCTCTTTACAACAAGAGAAAGACAGGGCAGCAGTAGGAGAGGTGAGCTCCTCAGGACAGAGGAGAGGAGGAGAAAAAAGAATTAAGCAGCAATTTAAGGATATAAAGAGAAGAAATGAACCACTAAAGCTGCAACTTTACAATCACCTGCTGAATATGGCTCCTACCAACCAACAAAGGCTCATGTCTGCATTTGATGCACATGAAGGGAAAATGATCATGAGCCACTTTATACCAACAGTGCATCAACCACAATCAGCTGCGGATTACATTAGGACCAATCTGGAGGTCCTATCAAAAGACATCCACCCAATGGATCAAATAGAGCTGCATAAACAGATGGATGAGATGGTCTATGCCACATTGGCAGACAATACCCTAATAAACTATAGGCTGCAGAATAGCCTGAATAACATTGCTGCACAGCTTGAGTTGGAAAGGGCTTCCTCTCAAGCTAAGGACAATAGGATCAAAGCTCTAGAAGAAATTATAATAGAGCTTGGACATGATCCTAAAGACGTGAAGGCTGTACAAGAAATCCTGAAGCTAAGGGATGCTGATATGGCAGCACTAAAAAAGATGCTAAAAATCCCAGCAACTCTTCACCCACAAACAGAAGAGGTTTCCCAGCAAAGGCAGGAAAAGGATGCAGCTGCTCTACTAATGACACTATACAAAGAGTTCCTCCAAACTCAGGAAAAGCTGCAGGAATCAGAGGCCACCTTACAGGCAGCATTACAACAAAAGGAGGCAGGGCAAACCTCACAGCCACCTCCAGAAACAATAAATCTTGAGGAAATCCCTCAAGCCACTGCCCCTCCCAGCCAACAGGTACAAAAGGCAGCCCCAACCACCTCAACACCAACAACAGAGCAGGCTGAAAGCCTTGATATGCAAAAGCTGAGGAATGAAATTCAAGTTTTGGAGTCTCAGATGTCTGAGCTGAATCAAGCCAAGGGCACTCTGGCAAAAGTAAATGAAAAATATGACAAGTCCAAACAGAATGTGGCTAAGAGAGAGAGGGAGGTAAAGGCCCTCAAGAAAAGGATAGCTGATCTAGAAAAAGAGCTCACATTAGACAAAGTCACATCTGAGCTTAAAAGGGTCATATGGGGCCACATTGGCCAATGTATCACAGATCAATGGGAATACATTGAGGCCATCCATGAGCAAATAACGCTCATTGGAAAAGCACATAAAGAGATACAACGAGCAAGGGCATCTCTAGGCAGTATGCCTGAGATTGCCAATAAAATGATAAATGTGCTAAATTACAGAACCAGCTCCCAGCTCATCAAAATGGGAATTGGAAACAGGACAGAGACTATCTCACTAATAAAAAGGGTCCTGACATTGAGAAGCCTGGTCCAGACCCTGGAGCGAAGAGTCCAGGACATGCAAGCAGACATCAACAAGTTTCAGAACAGGTTTTTGGCATTGCAAAACAGAGGTCTGCCTAGTCTGCTGGAACCATCAGCAAAGTTACTCTCACATGAGAAATATGCTAAGAGAGTAAACACTTTTGCACTAAATCAGATTTCAAAAGTAGCAAGTTCATCAACAGAAACAGGACCAATAACAAGGCAGATCCTCTTTAACAGAGTAGAAAATCTATTTTCTATTATGAATGAGATTACACATTTGTTTGATGAGCCTCCTGATTTTTATAAATATACAGAGGCCGATGAGACCATGGGGTCGATTTTGAAGCATCAATTGCCTGCACTAGATGTGTGGGAAGATTTGATAAGATTACTGTTAAATCAAAGTCAGTAATTGTAATTTTTCTCTTTGAAAATATTTAAATTTTCATACACAGGAAGATAAAGACACATCAGCATGTATGCAGAAAGAGGCTGAGCCAACTCAGCACAAGTATTCGGCCACCACAGCAGCATCAGCAGTCACAGGTGACACGGCCGAGAAACTACAGAAAGATACAGTTACACAGACACGTCATTCAGCAGTTACACCAAAGCGCTCAATCGACTCCGTGAGCTCCAAAGGTCAAAATTGTTCTGGCAGGAGTTAAGAGCCTTTAAAGTTCATTAAAGATTGCAATAACTTCTCATCTGCAATCTTTGTACGAGTTAATGAAGATATTTTCCCTCTCAGATAACTCAATGCCTGAGATATTTTGTAATAGACTTCTATATATTCCCCCTCGCATTTGTTAGCAGGGGTTGGACATGGGATGTAAGAAATCTTTGATATCTATTCTGCTCCTCTACTACTGTAAATCTTCAGAGAATCAATACAAAGGATGATGGAATTTCCAAAGCTCTGTGTCTCTTGATGTCTTTCTGGTGTATGGCTGAATGTTGCAGGATTCCTGCGTTTCTCATGACTCAATAAGTTTCTCTTGTTACTCTTTGTTATATGTTTGTTATCTTTCATATATCATTCATGTTTCCCATGTTTTAAATATCTAATAGCAAGGAAAAAGAATAGTCTCAGGAGTTAATCACAGATTACCCTGAACTCAATCTAAGCTATTATAAATGTTTTCTTCAGTTATGGTAATGAAAGTGTAATTCTTAATTGCTACCTTTCACACTATATCATCACAGTGATCTATTGTTTCAGGAATTCAAGTTTGCTCCTAAGGAATACATCCCTTTCTCACATATCAGCTTAGTGAAGAATTCTTAACTGCTTTTCACTGGTTGTTCACACTTCATTATCACAATCTACAGTTTGTTTCACGAAATATATAAAGGCCCTGTAATTCCAGCTGCACCAACCTCAGGATTTCAAGAAACCAACAGCCACAGACTCCATTGCCCAATGGATTAATTTATCTGGAAAGAACATTTCAAAACTATCAGAAAACATCCTCCCAACCAAACAAAAAACCAAAGAAAACCCTCACTTCATAACTAGCCTAAAATCTCCATAAAACAGAGACAAACCTAACAGAGAGAGCCTTCTCTGATTACAGCTGGGCTAGAAGCTGTAATCCAAAGATTGGTTAGTGGTTACCCCGGCCGTATTCCCTTGGGAGTCATAGGGAACAACCTGGGTGTTAACACCGATCTCGCTGACTGCATAAGTGGGGAGAGTTTGTGTTTCTAACTTTATTGTAGAGGATGTGCTTGTGGAGAGAGTGCCAGAATTTGTTGCATGCGAGCTAAGAACGTGAGATTTCTTCAACATCAGTCTACTAATCCGCATCATAAGAAATTGAGGTGCAACAGGGGTATTGTCGCCACAAACAGGGAGTAGATTTATTTTTCATGGATATTTAAAAAAAAAGGATTGTTATTAACATCATGAATTGGACTAAAATCATGCTTTTGATTTTCCTTAATCTGTTTCATTTGGCATTAATTTTTGTGTAAGAATCATCAAGGAATTGGCCATTCCTTTCTTAACACACTAATGTTTTTTATGCCAATTTTTTTTGCAGATTTCAGATGATCAAATGATCATTAAGGAAACTAATTGTGCAAATAATTGGTCTTCAAAAGACTAATTTCATGAGAAATTCTAAAGAACAAGTCCATGAACATAAATGAAATTTCCCGAAAATTACAGGTTCTTGCAACTTCCTGTAATAGCTTAATGGTTTGACATGTTGCATGACAGATTAACAGATTTGAAGAACTGGGGTTTGTTCCTAAATGTACAAGGATGGTGAAATCCCTATCCATACTTGAATTCGATGTCTATAGGTGGATGGTCAATGCTGGTCAAACTCAACTATTTTACCAGAAAGTCTAGAATTAAGGAGCAAATTTGCTATTTTTGAGATTTTGCATGCCATAATTCACTTTTTCCCAGAAAGATTCATTATCCATCCCTCAAAATCCACATACACTTCAGTACATTTTCATCAATATTAATCCACAAATAAAAGCAACAAAGCTAATTTACAAGTTTTTTTGTTCCACTTTACATATCCATTGTCAGTTTCCTACTCTTGCAAATAACACCTTGCTTCCATACACCATTGATTCCATATTCCTTGAGTCTAAATATTTTTCTAAAAACACCTTGAAGCTTGCATGCCTTAAGGGAAAGCTATCATGCTGATAAACGATGGAATACATTAATGTCCCTTGTTCGTCGGATCTTCTAAGTATTCGAGAACAACAAATTCATTCATACTTAGAAAGATGTGTTCAGGGCATCTTGACTCTCATCCACATCAAATATGGGAGTTCTCGTGTTGACTAGTGGCATCCATCAATTACCACTAAGTTAAAAATTTCTTGTTATGTTCGACACTGAAACATTTATTCACATGACAAGAATTGTGCCAATGAGTGTTGGAGACTTGAAGACCAATCATTTTGTAATAGAGGAAGCAAAATTACTTTCATTACTTTTTAGTTTTTGATGTAAATGACTTGAGGACAAGTCAATAAATAAGGCTGGGGGAAAGTGTAAATTCTAAATTTTGTATACCTTCCAAGCCTTGTACATTTTCTACTGCATTCAGCAGCAAATTCCAAACATTCAGCAGAAGATCCAGCAACAGACTTAGCGGTAGATGCAACAACAATAAAATATTCACTTCTTCGACTTCATCCACCATATTCATAGCCAAGTGAAGAAGACTATGATCAGAATTTTGCAGCCACACATGCACAACTCTCATTCATTTTTGAAAGTGTAAGTTGTGGTATGATATTTTCTAACTTTTAGCCATTTAATTTCTTGAAATCTAGAATGATAATTTTTGGAAAAAAGCTTATTTTCTTCATTCCATAAAATTTCCAAAACATCTATTTTGGGGGGGGGGGGGGTTGATATAATTACATTCATACTTTGTCATATTCATATTTTTCCATATTCATATATCACATTCTAAAACCCACATACTTTAAAAACATATTTACTATTACATCATCATGAGCATAAAAATGGCTTTGTAAAAGTATTTAAAAGTTAATTGGATGTCAACACAATCATGGTTGTTACACAAAAAACAACCATGATGCATTCCAACAAAATATTTCGCAATAAAAATCACATTATCATTACAAAAATATCATACATTGAATTTGAATTCAACACACAAAATATGGTTGAAACACAAGAACCAACCAAGTTGCAATTCAACAAACACACTTTACAAATGTTAAGAAAATGATATCATGCAAAGTTTAAGCCAGATCTCAAGTATCAAAAGTAATGTAATAGATTCCATGAGGACATGCAATACCTTTAGTTTGGGGGCATGTTGGGCCTAAGAGTTATCCTTAAAATACATCCACTTTCACTCCATTTAACATCCACTTTCTCTCCATTCACACATTTTCTCACCTCTATTCCATCACCATGTCATGACATCCGCTTCACTTTCATCATTATATGGGTTAC
Source organism: Pinus taeda (assembly GCA_000404065.3). Classification (NCBI taxonomy): domain Eukaryota; kingdom Viridiplantae; phylum Streptophyta; class Pinopsida; order Pinales; family Pinaceae; genus Pinus; species Pinus taeda. The sequence continues at coordinate 44,376 of APFE030309434.1, forward strand.
CTTTGTGTTTTCCAAAAAAATATTAATTCTTAGTATTTTTAAGTGAATTTGTGGTTAAAATTTAGAAAATAATATGATTATACTTATACCTAACAATTGGAATGAGTTTGTTGACATGTGTAGGTAAAAAGGAAGCTTCTAAGGCACCCTTATGTGGCACTCTATGTTCAGATTCGAATATGAGAAGATCATGAACCTCATGGATAAGATCATGGACCTCATGGAGAAGATCATGGAGGACAGGGTTATGTGCCACCATTGGTTGAGAGATATGTGTATTTGAAGAGGGAATAGTGGATCATCATTATGAGTTTTTTATCATAACTTTTGTATAAATAGGAGTGTTATCTCCTTCATTTGTAATTTTGAAATTTAGAATTTAGAATTGAGAAGTTAGAATTTAGTACCTTAGGATCTTATAAGTTTGTAATGACAAGTTAGAATTTGGAATCATTGTAATGGGGATTTTAGAACCTCTTGGAATGTAGAACTTGTAATTGCAAATTGCAATTGAAGATAAATAAAATGGAGCTTCTTCGATCTTCTACATTTGACTTCTCTTTTGATGTGCTTGTGAATCCTTGGAAGGCCCCCCATTGTTTAACAAGTACACTTTTGTTTTGGTAAGCTTTCATTTTATGTTTGTTTGTAACTTTCATAAGGTTCATATGTTTGAAATATTAACGAATGACCTTTCGTAAGAAAATACTAATGTTTCTTTCAATGAATCTGATTTGTTATTTAATGTTTGATTTCATTAGTTTAAATAGTTTGTTGATTACGATGATTAGAAATATTAATGAATAGTCTCCTATAAGGGAGCTTTAATATTTCTTACACTTGTCACAATGTCTTTATATTTCATTTTGATAAATGACTAAATAGGCGTTGGAGATCCCAATGAAAGACCTCTTGTAAGGGATCTTTGTCATTTATTCGCCTAGATTGGTTTAGTTTGTCTCTAAGTCCATATATATTGGATGATCCTCAAAGTTTACTTACCCGGATTGAAAGTAAATGAAACTCTAATTTGCATCCGAATTTTAGACCAAACATCTAGCAAACACCTTTAAAAAATGAAAAAAGCTTCTATCATACACCCAACACATACCTTGAGGGTGGCCTCAACCTTAATGGTGGTATTGATTTAGAGTTTCAAGATAATGAAGGATAAGATGATATAGTGTTTACATATGTGAGTGTATAAACATGTTGCATGAAAAGGTCATGCAATTTTTTATATTAAATTTGCAGCCTCATTCTTATAGAAAAATGTTAAAAAATTAAATATAGGAAATAAAACTTGGGGGTGGGCATATAGAGCTGGCATGCGGGGCTTGCATGTAGCCTACATATCCCCTTTCTGTACTTTAGGATTTGTTTGAACCTCGTATATCATATTCTTGTTAAATTTCAGCCTACCAGCTTACAGGATGTAATGTGCATACTATGACATCGATTCACCAGTCGAGTGCCATCACTCATACCTACCCTCTCATGCATGCTTATCTTCCTCTAGATTTTGAATAGGTTGAGGATGCTAGCTTTGATGTTGATGGTCCTACTCACATTTGTGATTATGTTGCTTCCTTTGATGGCCAATACCAAATTCCTTTCAATGCATGGTATATTTACAAAATGATGTGCCACTAGATGTTCCATTAATGGTGTTGGATGCGGTGGTGGTAAGCTTAGTAATTCACGTCATTAACTCAAATTTCCTAATTGTTAAGGTTGTGACTCTAAGTGACCATTCTAACTGATGGTAAAATATCACCTAGAGCTCAGGATTGCATTGTGTATTCCACTGTCAACGTAGGTCACTGTGTCGTTGAAGAGGTCAAAATTTCATGGGAGATGGTTCCTTTTAGGAGGAAGCAGGTCAAGAGTAGTGGGAGGAATGTATTTGATCCGGTTCTAGTAGCCTAAACCATGGGAACAAGGGTAGATTCTTTTCCCTCTTCCTTTTTTCTTTCTTCTATACAAGAATTATTGGTTCTTTTCATATTATGGAAAATAACACGTTATACTAACTTTTTAAAACTTGATTTAGCAATCCTAGAAATCATAATAGTTTCTTATAACTCCTTAAGTCATTAAGTTGATGTTCGTACTAGAGTATTACATTTTGTTTTAACAATTTATTTTCAATGAATTTTTTCAGTGGTTTGATTCAATTGTATCATCTTGTTGATTCAGAGTTTACTTGTGGTGTTTAGGGTCCACTCTCTGAATCTGCATATCTCTAGCTTGTCATCAAAATTTAAAATGATGATGATGATGATGACGACGATGGTTAATGTCCACTGAGACCAAATTGGTCTATTGGACCTACAATTTTCTTAATTTTTACTTGTCTGGCTCCTCGTCTTTCTTGGCGAAATTGGTGTTGTAGCTTTCTTTCTTTTCTCTACGGTCTTCCAACTTCCTTTGTCTTGCATCTCCTTCATCTCTTCTGGTTCTTGGGACATTGGTGTCTTAGCTTCGCGATCTATAGTCGGAGAAGTTTGGTTTAGGAGATCTGCTTTGCTGTTGAATGAAGATTTATTTTCTGCGGTATTCAGATCCTCATAACTGTTGATTTGTTGGGGCGGGCTTTCTCCTTGCTTGCTTTGAGAGTTGTTTCCTTCTTCCTTGATTTCTTGTGACTCAGAGTTTTCTCTAGAATATTCTTCTTTGATGACAGTGTAGTGTTCTTTATGTGCTCCTTCCCACCATGTAAATGTGGTGGTTTTTTCTAGAAAAGTTTTTCTCAGAGGCTTTTGGGCAATTTTTGGCTAGATGCCTAGTCTCAAAGCACGATCGACATCTGAAGAGGACACTTTCATAATCAAGCTTCTGGTTCCACACATAGTCTTTACTTGTTAGGTTTATTTCAGTTGGGAATCCGGCGCTGAAATCAATTTCCACATAGATGCGTGCATAGGTGGTTCTGGCATATCCCTCTGTTTCTGGGCACTTGCAGTAAAATTTGCCAATTGCATTTCCGATGGCTTTTAGCGAGGAGAGATTCCAGAGATGCAAGGGTAGGCTTGGCAATCTCACCCAAACTGGTGCTGAGGTTATCACTGCTGTATAGAGGGATCGAATGATGGGTTCCATGGTTTCATGAATAGGCCTGATTTTTCCCAAAACCAAGGGCCGGAATCTAGAATACATTGTCTGCTTTCAGGATTTTCAAAATCTACTATAAAGAAACCTCTAGCACAGGGGTAGATATTAATTTCATCAGAAATGATAGGCTTCCATTCCTCCGAGATCCAATTGTGGAGTGCTATCAGCCGCGGCCAAAAACCATTGAACCGGCAAATTAGGGCACTTTCGGAGAACTTCAAAGCTTCATCAAGTGAGTCCTGGACCACTTGGATAGTGGGAGCTAGGGCTTCACTCACGATATGGGAAGGAGATTGCCCTCCATAGACGGATGAGTCACCAGTTATTTTTGCGAAGCTCGGAGCCATATTTTACGCAGATCGAAAGCCAAACCGCAGATGTGAGAATGCTGGAACAGCAGCAAATATTTGAACGCAAACCCTAAGAATGCTGGAACAGCAGCTGTGTCCTCCACAGGTTACGTTGCCTCCAAAAGATTCGTCCTCCACACGTTCCGCTGCCTCCAAAACGAACATCCACGGGATCGTATGGTGAATACTGCGAGATCCGTGAAAACCAGAAGATACTGCGAGATACTAAGATCTACGAGAAGAGATATGCGAATACCCAGAAGAGATCTGCGATGCAAATACCGTATGGTGAACACTGTGAGATCCGCGAAAACCGTATGGTGAATACCCAGGAGAGATCTGCGAGATCCGTGAATACTGCGAATACCCAGAAGAGATCTGCGAATACCGTATCCTGAGTTATTTCGTGAATACTGCGAATACCCAGAGGAGATCTGCGAATACCTAGAAGAGATCTGCGAAGAGATCTGAAGAGACGGAATACCCAGAAGAGAACCGAAGAGATCTGCGAAAATTTTAAGCATGCATCTATCAAACTAAAAAAAAACCCAATTAAAAGAAAATATAAGAAAGAGACCCATGATTTTTGCATTGATTGCTTCTTCACATGCTTGACTATACATCTCCCAAAGTTATTTCAATTCTTCCTCTAACTTTTCTAGTTTACTTTCAAGCTGTGACTTCATAGACTTTAAACAACTTGAGGTTAGTTCTGACATAGAAGACCAAGATGGATCCTGAGTTGACTATGTACTTAGAAAATGTGATAAATAAGCAGGAACATGGGATACAATCAATCATATAGGCCTGTCGGAAAGTGAAAAAAAGGAAAAAGAGGATAGTATAAACATTGAGTTGAGCCACAACAATAGGGTAAACTGCTTTGGAATTTTGTTTTCAACAATTTTTTTCCCTTTTTTTTGAACAATTTTTTTTATTTCCCTACAATGTATTTCCTCTCCTCTTGCTATGTTTTATGAAAATATTCACTTGAAGGATGGGCAGGATGGGTAGAATTTACTAAGGAGATGATTCAAACTCATTTCCTTGCACCCACATGAGACATTCAAGTGAGTGGATATATAAGCGTCGAGTGCTTTGTTTTATCAATCAAATGCTTATTTGTAAATTTATTAAGTATCGAAAACCCATGCTTATTTGTAAATTGAGTAAGTATCAACAACCCTCAACAAAAAAATTTAAGTTGTTGTGTTTACAAGCTTTTGAAATTTTGATGAAAATAAATTAACATGTTTTGTTTAATGAAAATTAAATATATGGGAAATAAGAAAGAATAAAAAAAAACCTGCATCTTGCAAAATCGGATTAAGTGGAGCCAAAATACACCATGGCCATGGATGAATCTCCTGCTAGAGTGTGAAAAATTTCTTTCCATAGCGCAACATGGAAGGGTTAATCTCCACAAATTTCTTGCCACAGTGCAAGATGGAAGTGTTAATCTCTAGTATGACTCCTCTGGCTGAAACATCAAATGACTTAGATTATGAGGAATAATTGTGAAGCAAGAGAGATAGGTTTGATAACAAACAAGTTTGGTAAAGATATCCATGTTAGCCTCACTCGCTGCTTGCATTGGCTTGACTCGAAACTTGCATCCTCATTTTCTCCACAACATGAGATACATATCTCTATCTTACAAAAGGATATATATGTAGACATTAAATGCTTGAGAGTTAATACTAGCATTAAGCTAGCATTGCCCTTATGTTTTAGAAGTGCTTTTAAATATATGAAGTATATCTAAAGTATGACCTCGATATGAAGGGAAATAAGATGGAAAAATATTTCATTAAATAAAAGGAATATTCATTGAAATATAAAAGAAAACTTTACTTAAAAGAGAAAAATACTTCCTTGGTTTCTATGTCAAGCAATAACAACTAAAAATTGATTACTATAGCTGCTACAAGGGCAGACACTAATAACATATAACTTTACATATTATTATGTGAAAAGGGATTGTGAAGGATGGTCTTCGTTTTGCTCCCTCTTATAACTTAAGTTTCATTATATATAGAGTATAAGAAATACAAAGAAACATAATCTTTCTTTTGAGATTTTTTTTTTCACATTTATTAAGTCGATAGGATTTTTATGGTGAGGTTCCTCCTCATCACATTGTAGCAGATTTGTCAAACTTCAAAGAATATACCATTTCGATGTTGTGATTGATCACGGGCCTCCCATTTAGGATTTTTTTTGCCTGAGGTTCATTGACATCACGTGGAACCACATCACATGCACCTGGGCCTTTATAATATCGTAGAATCCAAATAGGTGATTCCACAATGTAGCATTTGGTTACAGTCCCAAAATTTGTGTTCTTCGATTAGTGATGTGCCCTGATCTAAGTGGAGAGGAAATGAGTGAAGCCCAAATCGGAGTGTTCTCTATTGATGATTTATAATTGGAGGTGTAACCTTGGTGCACATCATGTCAATTCTCTGATTTTTGATTGTCAATCACCTTCTATGTTTGGGCCTTGGTCCTGTGGCTCTTCCTGTGACCACAATATTTATTAGTACAATCACATCAATGCAAAGATAGAGAGATAGATCTCTAACCCATTATAAGCACCCAACTCGAAATCGCTTAGAGATGAAGTGCCAAATAGTGTTTTTTTCCAAGATGCAATTCTTTTCTAGCTGTATCGCCCTTTTTTGATTAATGAGAAGCACTTTAACATATAGGTTTTTAGTGCTTGACCAGCAACATAATCTCAAGGTTTGAGCACACAATCCATCAATGCATTTTACCTTGTCCATCCATTGTATATTGACAATATTAACATTGTAAAACATCGGAACAGTGGTGGCATCCGAGTAACTCAACATATGAACAAGATCGTCAAGGCACCATCTCACCACGTATCTGCCACGTAACACCTTTGAATAATGCTATGTGCCACCGTTGATTCCTTTGAACTCTTTGTGACCATGGTTCTAGCTTCGAAATCAAAGCCCTCTTTATCAACGATTTCCAATCGTAGGTGTAACCTTGGTATATGCCATTTCAATTCGCTGATTGGTGATTTACGATCACCTTCTACATCTCGGCCTTAGTCCTGTGGCTCTTCACGTGATGATAGTCTAGCCCCCATATCAAGGCCCTCCCATTGAGGGTTATGAATTAGAGGTTTCACTTTTATTTTTCTAATCGACTCAACCTCTGATTGTCGATCTCCCATATGCGATGATATAACTACCATGTATCTACCATGTGTAACCTTTTGAATAATTCCACGTGTTGTCATTTTTTGGCCCATTGTGAGCATTGAAAATATCGAATCTGCCTTACACGTGTCAACCATTTTGGCATGTCATCATGACATTAGCCTCCCTGTGTCACTGTCGCAACCAATTGTTGCCTGTAATGCATCCCTAAACACATCCAGTCGTATATCACAACTTGCAATATCAACACTTTTAAGATGTGGTTGATTCTCAAAAAGTTTCACTTGAGAGCAAATGCAATGTTCTATTGAATTATTTTTCATACCTCTGGAGGGTCTGGATATCATAAGGAATAACAATGTCCACAGTCAGAAATTGAAACCTGAAAAAACAGGACATATGGAGGTGAACAAGGATCACTAGATATCTGAAATAGATAAGGCACTGACACCTTGGACCTCCAGGACATTCATGTCAGTCTATTGGTTAGAAAAACCTCTTTATAATAGAGTTATGTCAGAATAATAACATCATGAAAATTCTTTTCAAAATTTTCGATACATATAGCATTGGTCTTGTGTAATAATCAACAAATATCTAATTTCCAAATCTCCGAATTGTGCTTTGGGCCTTTAGGCACTAATATGAAACCCATATTGTTTTATCATACCAAACTGAAATGTGAAATCAAATCCACCCCTTATTGTAGCCTTTGGAATATGACCCCCCAATAAGATCCACTCTCTATGCACGTATCTTGATCTCGCTGTCTATTTTGATTCATTAATTACTCTTGGTTAGCTGAATATGTGCATTTACCTTTTTTTTTTTTAATTCTCCCTCGTACACCCTTATACAGAGGAAAATTAATATAATCAATTAGCCTTCTTCCCCCACAAATTTCCAAAATATTTCTTCTGGTGTAAAGGTTTCAATGCCTGAAAAATCCCATATATATTTAATCAATATGCCACATTTTTTTAATGATTGCAACTTAAAACCTCTACACACATATTTGTCTTGGCGACTACTCTATTCATTAATCTAATTAATGGACTGAGCATGTGCGTTTACTTTCGCTTTATTCTTGCTCGCATGAAATTGATATGCTTTATGCCTTGGACACTTTATTATATACGTTTATTCAAACGAGCCACATTGATATTCTGGAGTAGACTTTCGACTTGCAAGCTTTCAAAAATGATTCTTCTCATGTCAAAGTTTCAAAATCCAAAATCTCCCAAATAAATATGTGAAATTTTCCTCTGATTAAGGTTTGAAACTTATCCACACATCCAGATGTCAAGCACTGTTCTATTCAATAATCTAAGTAATGGCCCGCCTATGTGCATTTATTATCACTTTACTCTCTTTCATGCGAGAATCTATGTCATTATCTCTATCATTGGTAACCTTGTGACCTATGCCATGTGTCCTAACCCTAATTTATTGTCCCTCTGCTTTGCTAGTAGATGGGAATGTGCTCTATTTGGCCTCTTCACGTCGCATTATTCTGTTGATTTTTTGAGTTGCATTTTCTATTGTTCTTTCCATGCTATTGTTGGTCTCTTGTTATTTCTAATGCACATTGTGCTGCTGTCTTCAACTAGATAATAACCCCGAAATTTCAATAACAAATAGGTGAGAATCGAGAACCTGCTAATCATATCATCTTCTGCACTCAAATGGAAAGTATCAATGTTTTCATACTGCGTGTATAACTTGGAATACTATGTGCTTTTTCATGACCTACAACACATCCACCTGTAGAATTTCTGAAACACCATATATAGATGACCAAATTTCTATGTTTAAGCATTTAAATTTTTCTTTCCCTTTGTCTTTGACTATTGGCAACAATCTAAATTGTAAATATTTCTTCTTTCATTTGGCTCCAAGTATGCCAATCCTATAAACGATCACACTCACTGCTTTATTTCCGCTTCTTTTCCAATGTTGACAACATTTTACGAGCTTTCACCTTTTAGGACATCTCCTTTCCTCATCATCATGGAAGTTGCCTTGACAAGGAATTCCATCACTTTGTTTCTCATTGGCTCTACACTGATCCAATCATCGCTCCAAATCATTGAAATCGACCTTCTTACTTCCACAAAGACATCATCCCAATGCTATTCCATTTCTCTCTTCGATGTTACCTTTCAGCACAGAACTTTGCTTCTATTGTCTTACAATGCCCATGTCGTCTTTGGTGCCCAGCAGTTGGGATCGATTATCATTCTCAAAGAAGTCAGTTTCACTTTTTTTGCAAAACACTGCATATGTTCAATATTCACCATATTCTTGATGTTTTCATGTTCCTTCCCTATCTCCACCACTGTCACTCTAACTAATGTCATATTTCTTTTCTCTTTCTTTCCTTCTTTTCAGGAGTTTGAAAATTATTAAATTGGAAGTTATCGAACGTCATGCAAATCTGATTGGGGCCCCAAACCTTCTTCAAATTGTACAAATGTTGACATACCAACCGATCTATTTAATGTCACACGTCCCTGCCTCATCTACTGCTGCTTTGACACATGATTTTGCGTCATCATCAACTTAGTTGTCCTCCACTTTGCCTGCTGCAATTCCATTCATGGCACTAAGCCACTATTGTAAACAATGGTCGATCCAGGGTAGGGTGCTTGGAAAAACATCCATTTGCTCCTACAAAAATGCTAAAGGGTCCATAAATGTATTTGGATTTGACCTTGTTGATACTGCTAGTGATACAATCCATCTCTCTAGCTTCGGTGATCTCGAAGATTCCTTGCATGACTTTGTCCAAATTGGGAATCTTTACATGGTTTCAAATGGCACATGTGAAACCAAAAAACACAAATCAAATCTATCTTGATAGAAAATGGGAATTTTACCACATTGAAACTTCCATTGTTGAACCTTCCTTACATGATGTTCCAACAATTCCTTTCCACCGTTTCCATTTTAAATATACAGATGAGATCATATCTACAAACCTCAGTGCAATTGTTGACATCATTGGCATTGTTAGGTCCACTTGTCCAATTTCCACCATTCATCAAAGAGATGGCTCTGAAATACCTAGGAAAACTATAAGCTTGGAAGACATGTTTGGCTATAGTACCGAAATCACCCTATGGGGGGAGCATTGCCACACCTTGGGCAAGAAAATTGTTGAACTCACCTGTTCTAGTGCTTCAATCATGCTTGTAATCAAAGGGGATTGCATAACCGAATTTAATGGAAGAACTATTGGGACTATCTCAACCACCAGCTTTGTGCTAGATCCCACCATTCTAGAGATTGAACAACTCCAATCATGATTTCATCAAAGCTATCACTTGGCCTCTTCACCATCGTTATGTAGAAAATTCTTAGGAACTTCGAAGGAGGGTGACCCACAATGTACAATTGTTGACCTCATAGACTTGCATCCCGGCATAAAACTGACATGGTTCCTTGTTCATGGAACCATCACCTCTATTGACATGCAATATTTCTACTTCCTTGCATTCCCTCTCTCATTAATGCATGAAAAAAGTTGTTATCCACTCAAATGGAATGTGGCACTACACGAAATGTGGTGGGACCTTTCTGGAATGTGACTATCGGTATGTGATGAAATTTTAAATACATGACCACACAGGCATACTGGAAAATGTCATCACATTTGATAATTCTGCAATTGAACTCATGGGTGTCCAAGCAAAAGACTTGCTCATACTCTCTAGTGACCCTGGTGCTATCCGCGAGCTTTGTACAAAGGTTTCATGCCATCCTTTCCTCTTCACACTGTGTGTGAAAATAGATATCTTCAATGGTGTGCATCATTTGAAGTTCATACTAATCAATTCAGAGGTAATCACCTATGGTTCTGCATGTTCTGTTCTCCTTAAGGAAATCTAAAAAATGTCTACTTCTCTAGTTGTTCGGTGTCTTTGAAAGTCAATTTATTTTCCCCATGCCACCATGAAGTGTAAACAATAACTTCTATATGATTTTCTGTTGATTGTCATTTCTTCCCTTCTCCCCCCCTTATTTTGGTTCACTTCATCATTTTACTTCTCTTCTTTTTGTATATACACCTATGATACATGTTGCAACTTCCACCTTTGCATGTTTTTTCATATTTTACTTTTACATATAATATATATGTTTTTTTCTTCTTCCTTCTAAACAAAATAGAATATTTACATCTTTTTATATTGTTCTTTGTGAACCTAAATACAAACATTGACTTCTTACAAAGGGTTGTTGTTTGGTTGCCTTAAATCTACTTGGTAAATGAATGATAGATAGTTATTGACCACAACAAAAATACTTTGATGAAATAAGTTTGATTCTAATGTTGTTCTATGCTGCAAAGATAATTTTGACAAAGTTCCAACAATAAAATTTGAATCGCACAACATTAGTGCATAACATCAAAGAAACATAAACTTGATTATAAAAAAGGCCTCTCCAACCACTAAACTTCAGCTACTTTGTTAAACAACACATCTACTTTATAAGCTAGAAGGCACTACAAAAATATACCCACTAATGAATTTCTTGCTTTTGGGGGCTATGTACTCCATATTTGAACTTAAGACAACTCTTTCTGGTCTCCTATAATCACTTGAACTTGTCTCCCCATGTTTGTATCAAGATGTACATACCAACATCTTCTGCAAACCCCTCAATAAATGTTTGGAAGACACTTATTTATGCACAAAATAAAGATGAGTCCAACCAATAAATATGGTTCAAATATAAAGATAATTTAAATACCCAAACCTTTCCAGCTATACACCCATCTAATGTTTCTCTTCTCCAACATCCCGAAGCTTCACTTACAAACCCATATCCTTCAACATTATCCGCTCTGACTATACCTACCCTTAAACTTCCTCCATTCACTTACACTTCATTCCCATATACATTGCAAACCCAACCATCGACTCATCCTCCTTCACCCTCCCATCCCCATATTTTGGTCAACCTTGGCCTTAACAATGCACACCAATGATTCAATGAAAGGATATATGACCTCTCTCCCTTGCATATTTTCTCCATATGCAAAGAATTATACCCAAATATGAAAAAAAAAATTCTTACATCGTAACCTCGGTTCCTCTCGGTGTGTAGCTATAAAATCTGCCCACTGCTTCTCTGTTGAGAACAACATGGACCTGGTCGACCAATCATTTGTCCTTTCTGTTCTAACACAAATAGAATAAATTCTCATATCACATGTCAGCCCAATATTTCAAGTCACCCATGCATGAGGTGGATAGTACAGATACATTGGTCAGACTATTTTTTTCCTGCAAGACATCATTACCATCACCAACATTTTACCGCGCTTGGTTTCTGAATTGGACATTGTCATTGTTACCTGGCATGGCCGTGACCACAAAATATATGATTTTATTGTTAGTGGGGCACATGTTCTTACGGATTTATCATACAAACTAGCCCATGATCCCTACTACAAGGGTTTCCAACTGGACCAAGCTGCAATATATGCCTTGTCGAGTCATCCTACTGATATCTCTTCTGTCATCTGTCGCATCTCCCCCTCCTCTTCTGAACCATGACTTGACTTCCCTACTTTCAATGATAAGATTCCTACACACCCCACTCCAAAAAACCTCAAACCATCCTCTTTTGTATTAGCACTCCCTAATTCCCATACTGATATTGAAGGAATACACAACTACTTGTATTCTCCCCATCCTAATTCCTCTACTTCACTTTCTTGGCCATCTATTTCCACCTCCGGTAACAATGAATATACCAAAAAATACCTCCTTTCTATGGTGTTCCACACATTCTTCCCCACAGGATTTGCTATGATTGGTCAACCATGTCTTAGAAAAGTTGAAATGCAAGAATATGTTGTTCACCTCTTACTCTACTATGATAACCATTTTGTCCAACATCCAAGATTCTGTTATTACTTGTACAATCTTATGTTGCGGCATCGTAGTCAAGCAACTTTTGCTTTTTTTGTGAAGAGAAACCTTGAAGAGGACTTTCCAATCATTGTTGCAAAACTTTGTGCACACCTCCATGACATGCCTGATTCCATGCTTCCTGACCAGATTATGCACTTCAGATCAGAACTTAGAGGGACACGCTTGTTCTGGAACAAACACAGAGGTGAACTCACTAATATGATCATACAATTAGGTAGCCCTACATTATTCTTCACCCTAAGTGCAACTGACACCAAATGGCATGAAATGCACATGGTCATGCTTGAAAGCCCCCCCTAGGATTCACCCGAGCTCTCTCGATGGAAATTCAAGAATATAATGAACAATCCACATCTTACAGTGTAGTACATTCTTTGTTGATTCACAATATTCCTCGAAGAGGTCTTGTAAAAATGTTTACATGCAAAGGACTTCTGGTGTAAGTATTTCCCTGACCATCCTTCTCCTTTTTGTTTCTTTTCCTGGATATACAGTCACTTGACAAAATTTCCTTTTTCATATTTTCAGGTATGAGTGGCAACATAGGAGCTATGCATACATACATGTTTTCCTTTGGCTCGAAAACGCACCTAATAGGGACAACCTCATTTGGATGACCAAGTCACGATGGATGGAGCTAGGTTTTTTTTTATGAACACAGTTCTTCTTAGAATCGTGGCACCCTTGAAAAACATGGATCTTATGTACACATCTCTATAGAGAATGCCCCATGCATTCTCCCATCACCATTGATATTTCATCCTCTCGCCCTCAGTACTACGAGAATATTCTTAATTGCATTCAATGACATACAAAATTCCACCTCTCTCCATGTCTTCACAAAAAGGTCCTACTCTTGTTTGCCGCTTTGGAGTTCCATGGGATTTGAATCCCACCTCCTCTTTGATTATCAATGACATTGGATGAAAGAAATATGTCCTTGCTTGTAATGATGACAGGTTAAATGTACACAACTCTGACATGCTATACATATTGAGAGAAAACATGGATTACTAGTTGGTTTTGTCTCGACATGATGTTCTACGCTACATCACAAAATATACATCGAAACCAGAAACAAAATTAAAAACTTATCGGCAAATGCTGTCACGTGTCTCCTAGGCTGTCCACGCCGAAACACCTGTTGTTAATGCTGTCCAATTTTTTTTTAAAGAAACAATTGTTGATAAGGACATTGGCGCATAGGAAGGATGCCACATGCTACAAAAACTACCCCTTTCACTTTGTAGAACTCATTTGTTTCCCTCAATTTTACTCAAACTATTTTCGACATGTTTCTCATGGTCTAAGTTCCCCCTTCACAACACCACCCTTAATTTTAGCATCATGAATAGACCTGCTTCGCTTGAAACACTAAATCTTCTTAATGTTGCACATTCCTAGTCCTTTTCTACTTGCTGAAAACATAACCAATGGAAACAAATAAATCCTTGCAAGATTTTTCATTTCCTCCCTTGCTATTCCTCAATCCCTTCTACTGTTGATTCATCCTATGCTTCTTTCTGCTAGAGTGAACTACTTCTATACTTCCATGTTTGCACACTCACATTAGACATAGGATCCACTAATGAAGGAATCATTTCACATTGGGAACAAAAAATATATGTGTATGTTCCATGGCATGTTCATCAAGCCCATGAAACCCCCCTTTCCCTTTTCTCTGACGACATATCTGCTAATGATATGCCAAACCCCCTTGAATCCATAGACATCGATGAATGGAAATTCCTTTCTCATCTAAACCCTAGAAACAACATGGAAATAGATGAAATTGACATGCTTGAACATCGGGACTTTGACTGTAACCACAATTGGGCCCATACTATGATTCCTCTCCCTTTGCAAGAGACATCCATACATTTCATGGACTTTAGTTGCTCATCCACCTAAATCCATTCTAGCCTGTCTCCAGTTCCCTACTCGCTCACTCACTATTGACCACCCAGAAAGTTGCTTTCACCATTGTCCTCACCCACTTTAGGACCACTTCCTCCATTCCTCCACTTAGAATGCTCATCCAAGGTACCGCTGGCATGGGAAAGTCTCCTTTAATTTACTGTCTAAAAGATAAATTTCTTGTTGAATCTCTTCCCAGTTCAGGTCCATTACTCCTACTCACTGGAATAGGTGTTGCAACATTTAACATAAAGGCTCTTACAATCCATTCTGCCCCTCGCCTTCCTTTAGTCTCAATGCATCCTCTTGATGGCCAACCACTTTTGCATCTCCAGGAAAAACATTTTCATGTCAAATACATTTTAATCGATGAAATGAGCTTTATTGGACCTAAACTTCTTTCATAGATAGGCGATCACTTAAGTGATGTATTTCGTTCGTATTAGAATCTGCCTTTCGGTAATCGATCTATCATACTTGTTGGTGATCTTGGGCAACTACCTCTCATGACACTATCTACCATCTTTTGTTAACAAGGGAGGAAACCTCTTCAAATTGCATTTCGACAATTGCTCATGAATCTCAGAAATGCAACACCGACAGTTGAATACTGGAACCTTCTCATGTCAAAGACAAAGACATTTTTGTCAAAGGATGAGTAGCAAGCATTTGACAATGCAATCCAACTATATCCAACTAACCTAGCCGTCGAATTGTATAAAAAACAAATGCTCAAAAAATTGAACATGCGAATTTCATGCTGCTATGCAGAGAAAAGGAACCACCATCCTATCAGTGCACACGAATAATATGAATAGTTGGATGCAAAAGTTATTATTTGCAATGAACAACATGTTTTTCTCACATGTAACTTGTGGGTTGAAGTAGGCCTTGTAAATAGAGCACTTGGAAAAGTAATTTCCATTTTCTATGAAATTGGATCAAAACCCCCTCAATTACCATCCTTTGTTGTTATTGATTTCTTCCAATACAAAGGTCTGCCTGGGATACCTTCAACACATCTTATGTTCCACTTTCCCCAATAACGTGAGGGTCTCATAGGAAAATTCCCCTTTGAATGGGATGGGGTTTAACAATACATAAATGAAAAGGAATGACATTACCAAAGGCAATAGTGGACACTGGTAACATAGACCAACAAGGCTTAACATTCACTACTATCTCTAGAGTTTGAACATTGGTTGCTCTTCTCATCTCTCCATCATTTTCCTTCATCCGCTACACCCGCATACAAGGCAATGCTTACATCAAGCATAGGTAGTAAGAGAATCAGAACTAACATCAAAGTCTTTACAACCACCTCCAGTCTTATCATTGCGTCTATCCCCTTTTGATTATCTTTCAATAAGCATACTTTGCATTCAATTTCACAATAGTTGCTTTCTTTTACAAGTAGTTTCCGCAAAACGTAGTTAAAATTCCATACATGTTACCCTTTCTACAAAATAACATATTGTGTGCATTTGTCTTTAGAAAAAAAAAAAACAAACTTTACAAGTTTCCATTTCGCTGATTAATATGAGCATACTTTGACAACTCTGCTTCAAATCAAATAATTTAAAAAATCACTTACTGCCAAATCGCTTTTCAGCTTTCCAAGGAGTGACTTACCACATGAGTTTTCAATGATTTTTCCAAACAAAAAAATGACTCAAAATGAAAAAACTTTTCAAATTGTTGTGGTAAAAAAGACAACACTCCCAACTTGACTTTATTGTTATCATATTGGTAATGGGGACTCCTATGTATTTGTAACTGCCTTTTGGATCATTTGTTCTCACTTTTTGTTATCTTGTCGTTCTATTTTATTTTTCAATTTGACTTAATATTTTATTTACAACCACTTTTTTACTATTCATTAATTAGAATAAATGAAACAAATAACCCCAGAGTCCAACACTTGTATTGTCATGTGACTTTATCCCATTTATATATAACTAACCCATTCCGATTTCATTTTAGTAAGCATACTTTTGATTCAATTTTAAAATATTTACTTTCTTTTACGGATAGATACTCCGAAACTCGGTTAAAATTCCAAAATTCCCCCCTTTCTAAAAAAAATATGATGTTCGATTGTGTTTGGGAAAAAAATGGAAAAATTTTACAAGGTCGCATTTCAGTGATTGATATGAACATGGTTTTAGAACTCTAATTCAAATCAAATACCTTCAAAACGTTTGACAAAAAAATAAAAGAAGAAAAGAAACTGATCTCACTTACTCACAAATCTCTTTTCATTCTTGAAGCCATTTGTTCCGATATGCGATTTCCTCTGAACTCTGATATCAGGCAAGGTGCAAGATTAGCATATCGCAATATCGAAATCCATCCCTTTATCACATATCAAAGAGTGGGGATTTTGAATCGTGTCACATAACAAAAACATTGATAGGGAATCTCTGATTTTCTAAAGCGGGGTCAAATATGCCATGTGGCCTCCTCTGATAGTGCTTATCATAATACGCCAATTTTTTTTAAAAGAGCTATCACTTATGTTTTTCGGAGTTTAGATATTTTCTTATTATTATAAAGAACCGACATTATATGTATTAGAGTTTTACTATAAGACATTTCTAAAAAAATTCCTCCAATGTCATAACTCTAATATAACTCTATTATCAAAAGGTTCCTCGCACCAATAGACTACAACAACTCTATGGATTTATTGCCATGTCATTCCGACCAATCACGTGAGGGGAAATCTGGTTCCACCAATCATAGGACTCCCTTTACTAGGGTTTTGACCATCAAAAGTATAAGGTTATCCCAAAATTTCCTTTAAATTCATAGCCTCACTCCTATGCACTGCAACAAAGCCTTCTATCTGATTTTCGTCATGACTCATCCAGGGCACCTCACCTCCGCATCCCGTAGTGTCTTAGCTGAAGATCTCTAGAACTTCCCTAGTTATAAGCTCTACTGTTGCAAAGGCTTCCCGACCCAGTCTTGTTGACTATGTCTCTATCTCAAGAATCTCATACACTCCCAGATGTGCTTTACAATTTGATGATGATACCTTTGGTTACTTAGGACGATCTACACTGTTATCCCTCATGATCTTGGGTGATATGTTCTCCAATGGATTCATGGCCAACGAGTCTTCCCTTACCACTTGGAAGGAATCCTACCCAAGCCAGCATAGGTGATCCTGCGTCGCTTACCTACCACAGTTTTGGTGTTGACTCCTGAGAGCTTCCTACCTCACCTACTACACGCTGATGATTCCAGACCTAATTCTGAGCTTGCAGGTAGCTCCATGGTGCTTGAAAAAACCTTCCAGTGCCTCGACAACCATCCTAAGATGCCAATAATAGGTATCCAACATGCTGAGAAGGCCAGGTTGCAAGCCATTTAGGAAAAGTTTGTGTCTCATTTGATTCAAAGGGGAAACTCCCCTTGACATCAATCCAATGCTTCCCATGCAACACATCAACTTGTAACTTGGAAAACAAAATGCATGCAAGAGGATAAATACCTTACTATCCAACAGGTCTTCCATGTAATATTCATATTAATAAAAGGATGTAATAACCCACTATCTTTCAAGTTTGATTGAACCTCTCATGGGGCAAGCATGACATGTAATGAGTTTTGTCTTTTCCTTAATAAGTTATTAATCTTTCCTATTATGCAGTTTGTTATAGCATGGGGTTCCTTATGCTGCCTAATCTTTGTTATCATGCAGTTTGTTATAGCATGCAATTTGTTGCACCTCTTAAGCATCAAACCTTCTATGTTTACTTTTGGCAGTCATTACACACATCTTTTCCTTCAACTTTTACACACATGCATATCTCTCTCTCTCTCTCTCTCTCTCTCTCTCTATATATATATATAAATATATATATATACACACACACAACAGGGATGTACCACATATGAAAACATAATCAATACAATGCAGTCCTTCAATCTAGAACTAATAGTGGAATCAGAGGTTTACTCATCGGAACATTGAAATGACACAACATAAAACATTTGTGATATGGGTACCTCTGATCTAGAATGGATGCGCTAACATAATTAACTCATTTTAATAACTGTATCACGTACATAATATCGAAGGCTTTGATATCGAAGATAATTGTAACATTCCATAGTTTGCAAAATTTCACTATAATAAAGATCTGATATGGTAGACATCAAATTAAAATTAAACTCATTTTAATATCAATATCGCATCCATCTTGTTAGCCATTTTAGATGATGGCACATAATGAAAGTTCCGATAAACAAATGAATCTTAAATAAAATCAAACTTTTTAATTATATCAGGCTGGAAAATGAATTAATACACCATATCGGGTCCGCATATTGGAGACTGGAGAAAATCCGAGGTCAGAGATTATCGCATATAGCAGCACATGCCTTCAAGAATATCGATGAGATATAGATCTCGAAGGAAGTGCTCTATCAAGAAGTCAAACATTAGGGGGTTTCAAGTGCTATCATATAACAAAAATATCGAATCATCAACTACACATATATGATATCATTCTTCGTCTATATACTTAACACATTTCGATTTAAACACATTAATGTTGATACTGATCTAATCACATAGAATATCATATATGACACACTTGAATTAAAACAATATTTCAGTGCAGAAACATAGCATTAACATAAAGAAAATAGTACCTGATACACATACAAACCATGCGTGGTGTTGTGCATTCGTCAAGGTCATGTTGGCTTTGCAAATCATTCCCTTTAGCCTCTAATCTAGTTCCCATGGGGTTTCACCAAGAAGCATCACAATCTCCTTAAACCCAATAATCTACTGCGTCTCCAACTTTGGATTGCTAAACTCCCTGTTCAACGTGGCTTGGATTTTTGCGATTCCTGTGTTTGGATTGTCATTACAATGCTTAATGTACCACTTTAGTGCATGATCCTGCACTGCGGTTACCAACGTTTCCTTATTTATGTTGTCATTTGTAACCCCTTGTGCTTCCCATATTTCTTTTACTACGAATGAAAATTGGTTCGGATCTTCGTTCCCTACTCCTTTGAATACCAGAAATTTCAATGTGCTTGCCATACTGAACTGTGTTGGTGGTGGAGGTGGTGTGGACAGAGAGGGAGGTGATGATGTTGAAACCAGTGGTGGTGTATGCAGGGGTGGTATGAACAGAATCCAGTGCCTTATGAGACTGATCGCACTCCTCGGAGAAACTTTTGCGAGCTCCTTTTCGCTTTCTCGTGAGGGTGAAATCAAGGGACTAGTTTCTAATTCTTCGCTACTCCTGTTTCTGTAGATCTTCCCACTTCGTGTAGTCTCAAACATTAATTTATTCACATAACCTGCTTTTCACACAGTAGCGTTTTAATCTAGGTATTTAAAGATTTAAAGTACTTACCCACAATCCTTTGAGAAAACATCGTTGCGCTTCGCTGTAGCTGACTACTGTGTCTATCGTGAACTCGGTGATGAACCCTCCTATAATCTAATCGAGCCAATGGTCCATAATGTATGTGATCTTATCATCTAATGCTTCTAGTCTTCTTACTAATTCCAAAGTCCACATGGTTGGTTTGTCGAGCCTATACTTCCCTTGACTATCTACTAGCTTCAAGATCCACTCATACTGCTCAGAGGGGAAGGATGCAAAGAAAATCTTGTGGATTTCCATATACACATAGCACTCTACCTACTATTCCTATGATACTCATGGATTTCTGTTTTTCTACACTACGAACTCGTGAATCTTTCTATCCAGTGACTTTTCAATTTCTTTCTTTGTTGGATTCCAGTGACATGACATCAGACATCCCTTATGCAAATCTCGGTCCCAACAACGGAACCATTTGTTGGCTTAGTGGTGCCAGACCCAGGTTCAGAGATGATTTAGCCAAATAAATCGTGGTACTATTGGCCCTTTCGGCAACAGTCCACGAAGCACGGACTGAGGTCTCACCCTAAGTAGTATGGAAGGGTGCTAGAACTAGGTTTTCACACCCTGGAGATGTCTAATGATTTTGAGATGGTCCGCGGTTCAATCCGTTGTGCACGTCACTATGTGCACTTACCTGTACCTCGCAGCTTGAGATGCTACCCTCGCGTAGCCCTACTTGGGGGCCGAACAATGTTATTACCCATGTCCTTACTAGTAGCTTGATATTAGTTAATTACCTTAGCTTATTTGTACGTTTTCAGTTAGACTTAACAATATTCCCAATTCATACAAGTGCGTGCAGTAAAGAGATAGTATAATTGCAAGTAATATCGAACATGTAATAATTCATAAAAGATACATAAAATTGGAACAAAAAATTCTCTTTATTAATCTCTTCTCTGATTACGGACTCGAAACTACCTTGCGCACTCAGTTGCAGGGGTCTGCGCACTTAGCTGTGGACTCTACTAGGCCTATGCGCATTTAGCTGCAGAGCCTCTTCTTACTACTACAACCCAAGACACTTAGACTCTTTCTCTACGCTCGATATCTATTAGATTTGATCTATTCATTTCCTTTCTTACTTTTTTTTCTTTACAACTTAGAGCCTCACTCTATTTATACAATCCCATGGTTCGCAGACCATGGGTAGGCCAACACTACATTCAACATTTAAGGCGGAAAATTCTATGATTCTAACATACAAGTCTTGCTTCGTGCCCGCAATTCGCGGAGATTTACAATAATATTACTCAAAACATGGAGTTTGAGCCCCAAAACATGCTGTGGGGGGATTCCATGCCCAACAATGCTCATAAGTAAAATAATTGTGGTTCTTCTTTCTATAAAGACATGTTTACAACTATAGTAGTAAAAACCAAAATACTTCTTGCAAAATTTTAGAACCTGCCCTTTCTTCATAACAATGAAGGGGATTTAAAGTTTAAAATTGAAACTCAAATATAGAAAAGTCCATAAAATGTTGTGCTGGTCCAAACAAACCACAATTAAAATAAAAATACAAACTAATAATATAGTCCTATTACAACATGTTGATCAAGACTTGGATGAGGACTGCTTTAGCAATCGCTGTTGAAGTTCCAATATATCTGTGATCGCCTCCAATTCCGGTGGATGTTCATGCCTAATGCACATCCATGCAGTGAATAACGTATCGCTGAGTGTTGGAAGCACTTGACTGGTTGTATGTGGAAGACACCTCAACATCAATCGTTGCCAATTGGTTTGACTAGGAAATGCTAATGACATTCCAAGTCAATCTTTGACAAAGATTTTTCCTGCTCAACCTTCTTCTATGATGATTCTTGCCAAGATTTTTTCAATATTTTAACATCGGGCTATGTATCTTCTGGGCACTCTGAGATTAAATTTTCCTCGAAGAGGCTATCATTGATTAATTGAACCATGTTACTAGATATGTCCCCAGCACTATAGATTTCCATCTTCACATTTTAAAGCCTTATCTCCCATTCTTGAAAGACAATCTCTTTATGATATTCTTCTATTTTGGGTAGATTTTCTAATCGACCCTTAGAGCTGTTCTGCCAGTCAATGAAATCGGGCATTTTCTCTTCAACTTCCTTGCCATATGTCGTTAGATCGGGAAATTGATTCACAAGTGCATCAATTGATTGGCACATCTTTTTGATAATGCATAGATTTTGGAAAAATAGAACCTGCTGATGAGAAAGTAGGTTATTTAGCTCCACTGCTTCTTTCATGAATTTTGTCATCTCAGGATTCGCCTTCAGTTGCTCAATCCTACACTGTAGCTCCTGTACATGGGCATCCTGATTCCTAATGTCAGATTCATATTGAATCTTCATCCCATCGATACTGGTTTGTGATTGTGCGGATTGAGCTTGTCATTATTGGATGATTCCTTGCTTTTCATTTTCTAAATTTTTTCAAGGTGCCTTATTCTATCATCTTTCTCCCTTAAGAGTTGTTTCACTTTTGTGGCTTTGTTAATTGTTGCACTAGCATAGGCTCCTGCATATTGTGATAGTATTCCAAGATCTTTAGCATGGGTCACTTGGGCATATTTCCATAGTACTTCAAAAGAGGTATTTGCACGGACCAAATCTTGCCCTTGTTCAATCCTTCTCCTCTTTCTTTGCTTGCTGACTCCTGCTCTATGTTTAAGACTGCAAAATACGTCTAGAGGAGAAATCTCCTTAATATTGAGAATGACCTCAGAGGTCTAGAAAACTAGGATGATTTCTAGATCATCATTGTCCATAGTTTCCTTAGAAGGTTCAACAGTCAACAAGCTCTTCTAAGTGATGATAGAAGTCTGAGCAATCTGTGTTTGCGATGAAATTTGTTGTTTTTTAGGGTCACTCTCTTTAATAAACTGTTCCCAAATCCCATCCATAATTTCTTCCGTCACTACCTTCTTTTCCTTTGATTCACTAGCTACTAATGTTTCAGTTACATGAACTGTATCTTGACTCTCAGATGTGCTCACTCCTATTTCTTGTTCCGTGTTCTGCTGATTTAGGTTCAAAATTTCACTAGGCAAATGGGAAATCCTTTTAACTCTATATTGATGAAAATGCACCAATTCCTTGGGGCTAAGCCATCTTGTTGTTTCTCTTTGAACCTATGAATAATTTAATGTCAATTGAAATAATCATCAAATTTATCAGGCTCGTTTGCAAACTTCCTGATCTTTGCCCATGTTGTAATATTTTTTGCAGTATCTACTAGATAATCGTGGCCATTTGGAATGGTTGGAAAGTTCATGAGTTGGATTTCCTCCATCTCCTTAGTAGCATATTTGAAATTCTCTAAAGAATAGAATCCACAACAATATGGAAAAACATGGCACATTGTCTTTTTACTTTCTTTCATGACCTTAGACAAGCCATTTCCCACAGTCTGGTAGGATATTTCTCGGGCTAGGAGCTTAGTGGGGACATACAGGGGAAACACATGAGGTTGTGGAAGGCTGCTAAAAATCCAAATGTAGGTAAATTATTCCTCCCCAAACCATCTTCCAACTGATAACAGGTCAATATTGGCTTCAGTGGAGATTCTAGGGCACTTCTCATTGGAAACAAACTAGTAAATAGGAGGATGATGCCATGGCTAATCTTGTAAAAATGAGGTCTTTATTTTGACTCCCATAGAATATCATGGTAAATGTGAACATGCAAAGGGTCTTCAATAATCCATTTCCATACCATGGATGGAAAATATGAAGTGAAACAAATACAATCCATAATGTAGGCACTAATGTAGAATGAGACAACAATAATTTCAGTGAACTTACGCTTTTTCCTATATTCTAGGATTATGTTGCCTTATTTGTTGGACATAATAGTTACCAAATCCATTACATAACCATCAAAGGAAACTTCAATCAGTGGTGCCCATTGTTCTAAAAGCTTTTGGATATTCTCATAGCCAAACAATCTGCACATCATTGCAGCGGTTACAATAAAGTACATTAGTAGAAACTATAACATACATACCCTTGTTCTCCAGCATATGCTTTCTAAGTTCTCTTCTCCATCCTTAAATGACCTCAGAGTGGTGTTCATTTTCTTGCAGCAACTTCTCAACAAAATGTTTATCATATTTCTTCAACAAAATGTTTATCATATTTCTCCTGAGCTACTGGGATGTGGTACATTGCAGACCGTCTGTCTCTGGGTCATGAAGTTCCGATGTTCATATGATCAATAACCCCCATGATCATATCCATAAACGTTTTTCTTACGACGGCCTTGTCCCATTAGATGATACGATCTCTCATAGCCAGCTTTCGGCCAATCAGCTGTCTCTCTTTAGGGCTGGGTTTTCAATATTTCTCGCGCAGCCCACCTGCCAGCGGATCCGATTCTGGCTTCATTTATCTGTTGCAGATGCCTTCTCCTCTCAAATTCCCATCATTTCGCGATCCGGCCACCCTTCCACCGCTCCTGTATATCCTTCAAAGATTGTTGAAGAGGCCTGCTCCCCTCCAATTCCCGTATTTTCGTGTTCCAGCCACCCTTCCGGCGTTCCTGCACATCCCTCAGCCGAAGACCCTGCCCAGTCAATGTCTCGCTCGACGAGGAATACATCAGTATCAGCCCTCCTCCATTCGGATGGACCCTCTTCGTATGATCCTTGCTGTTCTCTCTCGAATAAATCTGTGGGAGCCCTGTCCCGTGGATCCCTTCAGATATCCTGGAGCCGTCCCCTCGGAGTGACCCCCTTCCGTCTAGTCCGCCTGCCCTATTCAACGATGCCAATAGTCGGGTCATCTCCTCCTTGGTTAGTCATAATGATAGGTCGACATTGCATAATACTGATCCGGTCTCATACTGTCCAATGCGTGGTTCGTATGAGAATGTTTGCGTAGCTACGTTGGGCTCTGGTTTAGAAGGTGAGTATAACTTTAATATAAATCAATGTAATAATTCATATATGGTAAACATAAGTTTAGGGTTAAATGATAACATTTCTAAAGATTTGTTGTTAAATAATTCGTGTGAGGATGTTTGCGCAGGTAAGTTGGGCTCATGTTTAGGAGGTGAGTGTAACTTTAATAAGAGTCAATGGGATAATTCATATATGGAAAACCCAAGTGTAGGGATAACCGATAACGAGAATATAAATCTATTTTATAATAATAATAACATTAAAGTAGATTTAATAACAAAGATGATGAAATAAATGAAAAACTAGTTCACTGGATATCCTTTGTTTAAATGAAAAAATAGTTGATTGGCTATATGTTGTTTTCCTTCATCATAGTCGCATACATACGCTGGTTTACTTGATGACAATAGTGTATATAAATTTGAATAAGAAAATGAAAGGTTAAATGAGTTTTAAAATATGGATTCACCACCCTCTGCTCCCATCCCTCCCTCCTAGTGTTTTTCCCTACAAGCTCTATATATCAGAATATTTTCATAATAACATTAAAATAGATTTATGTAGCAGTAATCATGATAATAATAATAATAATTTGAAACATATTAATGATAAGACTAACAAAAATAGAATAATAATAAAATTAACTATGAATGTGATGCAATTAATAACAATGGTATTACTTATAAGAAATATAATGATAATAAAAATAATAATAGCAATCTTTCTCCTCCTCGTAATAATAAGGTTTTCAATCTTTCTTGTTTTTCCTTTCCCTTTTCCATTTTTAATCTTCTTGGTAAAGGTTTAAATTTTGCCTTGACCCTTAAGAAGATCCCTGTATAAGACATTATTTGTGACGGAGAGTTTGGGATTAAGGACTTACCCGATAATATTAAGGACACTATTAGGGAAGATTACACCGTTGTCCTTAGGAAGACGAAGCCCCCTTGCAGGAACATCAGTAAGGATGATTTGATGCCCTCAAATCCTTAAACCAAAATAAAGATATCGTGGTTCTAAAAGCCGACAAAGGAGGAGCTGTCGTCATCCTTAACAAAGAGGACTATCCCCAGAAGATGTTGGATCATATTTGTAATAGTGGAGGTTATAAAAAGTTTTCCAAGAATTCCTTGAAAAAGGTCTCAAGAACTGTGGCTAGTGTTATCAAGTCCAGTAACTCTGTGGGTGCTTTGGAGGTTGGATAGTCCTCTTTGTAAGGGTGGACTTCAAATCATTACACCCGCATCTATAACTGCATAGAGTCCACTATGTAATTACAACCGCCAGTTGCATATTTCAGAAGTCCTTTATAAGTCGAGCTCATGACATCGCTGATGACCGATGGCCAATTCTCCTGTGGATGCGATACAACATTAAGTCAAACTGTAATGTTGCATTAGGTCTCCAACATATATTGCAATCGGTGCTTTCACGGTGACAGCCGTTTGTATATTGTGATATGCGAGTTCTGATGGGCGGATGCGATATAACTATAGAGCATTTCATAATGTTGCAGCAGGTCTGCAACATATCACAATTCGAATGTTTTAATGTGGCAAGGCTTAGAGCCCAAATATAATGATACATATGAAATACACTTAAAACTTGCTTTGAAGCACTTACCTGGACTTCCGCTGTTTATACACCCGAATGTATATGTCTCATCGGGTCCACACATGTATATCATTGTCATGGGTTTTAGGTAGCGGCTCATAATGGAACCCACTGAATATAATTTCTCCGATATACATATATTTTCTACCTACGATAGTGTATTTCGATATATGTATCTTTTCCATCTTCAATAGTGTATATTGCTCCACTCCTTTAACTCTGTTTATATTATATACTACTCCGCCTCCGATAGTATATATTGCTCTGCTGTTTACTTTATGTCCTCCTCTCTTTGTACTCTTCTGCTCTTCCTTTATGCTCCTCTAATTGGCCTTCCTTTGGATTCTAATAGTTCTACTTTGGCATATATTACTCTCAATACTCTTGGTATGGCTCCTCCTGTAGCTCCGATAGCTCTGTTTATGCTCCTCCAATAACTCTATTTATGCTCCTCTGATATGCTATTCTTTGATATTTTGCAATACTCCTTTGATGCATTAACTCATCTTTTGATGAATTCTTCCTCTCGGTTCTTCTTGGGCATGTATTACATGTGAGGCTCCTCTGATGTGGCTCCTCTTGCTCCAATGTCTTCCTTTGGCTTTGCAATGTCTTTTAATGATCTTCTCTAATACCTTCATACCTTGATGGCTTCTGTCTTTTCCAATATGCCTCTTTTTCTTTGATATTCTACAATACTCTTAAGCATAAGTGATAGCTTTAATATGCCTCCTTTTTTATCTCTTCCACTAATAGACTCTTACTCATGGCTTGGCTTTCCTAATGGCCTTGCTTCTATTTCTTTATGGATTTGGTTTGCTTCCCCTTGGCTTTATATTATCATCTAGTATCTAGAATATTTCCATATTGACATCAATGACAACCTAGGACAACATTAATAAGAGTAAAACTAACTTACTATTAGTTTACTAATTATTTAATTATGTAACTTTAATTATATAACTTATTTATATATATTTAATATGAATACTTTCAGTTCATACATTACCTAGTTTATATGTGGTATTAAACTAACTTTCAATTAACTAACTAAATATTTATTTATATTACTTAAATATAGGTCATTTAAGTAACTAATTAATTCCTATTGATTGATTTTTATTTAAATATAGTTATGTTCTCATGTCACTGTCCCTTGGTCCAATCTAATTAGTTTTTTCCTAGTCAAATATAGCCGTTAGCTAGTCTAGTTGACCAGTTCAATATAGTCGTTTCCTGGTCAAATATAGCCGTTGGGTGTTATGCTCTATATATTTAACATGTAGCCTCGATCTGATTCTTCAACTTGTCTTGACGATGAACCACACTCGCTGGTTCAAAATGTGTCGACAAATGCATTCGAATGTGATTTACATTGAAAATTGTTCTTGAAAAACCTAATTTTTTCACACAAATGTTATAATGTGTTTTTTCGCACCATGTTAAATCTTGACAATGTTTTATGTTGGCCAATGAACAATTTGAATGGGTCCTCTTTCCAATGTTGCGAGGTACATAGGATTTGGAAAAACTAGGATTAGAAGTCATGTTGCGAGGAAATATTTTTCATAAGTAATGTTAACATTACTCTAGCATTACTTGGTTAACATTAACCTAAATTGACTTTTTTCTTTTAATTAATAATATTTTTTAATATTATATATGAACTCCATATGAAAAATGGAATAAATGTGTAAAATTTCTTTTATAATGGTAGGTGAAAATATAAGATTTATTTTGTTTAAATTTTTATTTTTTCTTTATACAAAATTGATATAAAATTACTAACATAAAATTAATATATTTTTATTTTAATTGTTATATGTTAATTGAACATAAAATTAATTACCCACTGTGTAATATCAATAATATTATTTTTACATGTCATTTGTTAACTCCATATTAAGTAGTGAAAAATTATATATCTCCCTGATATATATGTATTTGAACTTTATCTCTTTATATAAAGTCTAATGTAAAATTACTGTGAAAATTGAAGCATTTTATATATGGCAAACATTAATAAGTATTATTTTACTATTTTTAAATATAACATTACATGACATCATCTCCCTCATACTGGGATGTAAAGCACCTCTACTAACAATTAATAAACATTATAACAATCAATACACATTATTTAATATCAATAATATTATGTTTACATGTCATAAACTTTATATAGAGTAATAATACTAATAATATACTTTTTAGTATGAAGTGGATTTGTAATTCCTTAAATTTGTGTATAAAATACATCCTATGAATATATTTTTTCTACTTAATATGATGAACGATGTATTAATGGAGAATTTCTATCATAAATAAAATCTTATTTCAATGTGACTATGTTTAAATTATATAAAACAAGTGAAAACATTTTTTTTCTAGTTAAAACATTTTATTAGCATACATATATCTTAATGCCATATCTTCCAAATCTATCAAAATTTATAGGAATCAAATGTTTCGAGGTGCAACCTTTCATCAAGTTTTAAGCTCAAAAAGAGATTTGATCCCTCTTGGCACTTGGTTGATCCGCACTTAAGATGCATCTATGCTAGTTACTATATTTTAAAATGTTTTGTTTTGTTTTTTATAAATGGAACATATATGAAGAGTTTATTAAAAAAGAGAGTTGTGATCCAATCTAGAACCATTACATTTCTTTAGTATTTCTAGTACCCATTGTGGGTTTGAAATTGAGCATGGTGACTCAATTCAAACCCTCAAGTGAGATCTTGGTGGTACAAAAATTTTATTCCCTTTCCAACTAAATATTTTCCAAAAGACTTCCAAGATCCAAATGTATTTTCTCTCCATTATTTCTTGTATTTTAGACATTTTCCGACTTATCTTTTTTCCTTAGTGAGATGTTTTTTCGTTTTTTCCTTGGATCCAATCCATGGTTTTCGGTGGATTCCTAACATTGCTCTTCTGAGAGTGTTCTTTGTTGCTTTTATCACTTTGTCCATACACTTGATCAAACTCAAAAAATGTGTTTTCAATCTTAATTCCTTTATACTCAGTGAGGATTCTAGAGTTCATTGGGTTTTGCTAGACTTGTACCTCCTATGTTTATGAATTTGGGGGATCCACTTTAACTTGTATTCCTTCCTATTTGTCCTTTTCTTCCTCCAACAAATATTCATTTTCTTCTTCAAATTTTGCTTTTCTTCCTCCATATATTGGATCTCTTCTTTCATGTATATAATATAGTGTTATGGTTGAGAACCTTCCCACCATTTGGGCCTTTAGCTGCTTTTCCAACCTCTATTATTATGTAGTCTCTTAGGACAATTCTTAATTACTTTCCTTTTTTCATAACACACTTGGCATTAAAATAAAACATTTTTGTAATCAAGCTTTCGAATCCATACATAATCTAGTGTCATAACGTTTATCTCACTAGGAAAAACCTCTCCACGCACATTCAAGAGGAAAGTGCTTAGATCCTGGGATGCAACAATAATATTTTCCTATTGCATTTCCAATAGCAGTGAATGTAGATAAATTCCAAGTATATAGGGTAGGGGAATGGTTGGAAGTGTTACACACCCCTTACTAATCCTCACCTAAACACCAGTTAAAAGCAGGTGGTTACTATGTTAACCCAACATCCAACGTGTCGTTATGGAAATGAGGACTAAAATATTTGATATTTTCAACTAACTTAAAACCTTAGATAGACATCATTGTTGCATTCATATCATGAGGATGACTGTGGTAATATAAAATTTTACTCTAATCCAACCCCTAGATCAGAGTTATAACTCTTCACTGTTTTCCATTTCCTCATCCTCCTTCCATATGGAAACCATATGGCAGCCTAGTTAGCACTTCTTTGCACACAAAGGGCCTCAACAATTCCTTTAAACTATTATACAAGGGGTTGAGTCTCAAAACTCACAATCCACTTAACATGTGCTCCCTGCACTCACATGGAGGTATTCACCTACATAAATTTGCATAAAGGAACCTAAATACTAATGCATACAATGAGAACCATCCATTAGAACTTTTAAACCTTCAAACTCTAGAAAAAAGCCCATACCTCATACAACAACATTAAGTAAGCCATTTGCATTTAAATTCATGGAAGGAGGCATTGTTGTGAAACCCGACTACTGAAGAAACATGCTTTCGAACTTTAAAGATTTCATGCAAAAGAAGATAAACTATTATTCTTACAACCAATATAAAGATGAGCATTTATATTCAAATCCCCTTCATGTAATCATCAATGTAATACCACACCTACAAGTAACATACATTAAAACATCATTTCCTCTATTATTCAGCACTTCTTTGCACAAAAAGGGCCTCAACAATTCCTTTAAACTATTATACAAGGGGTTGAGTCTCCAAATCTCACAATCCTCTTAACATGTGCTCCCTACACTCACATGGAGGTATTTACCTACATAACTTTTCATAAAGGAACCTAAATACTAATGCATACAATGAGAACCATCCATTAGAAATTTTAAACCTTCAAACTCTAGAGAAAAACCATCCCTCATACAACAACATTAAGTAATCCATTTGCATTTAAATTCATGGAAGGAGGCATTGCTGTGAACTGAAGAAACATTCTTTAGAACTTTAAAGATTTCATGCAAAAGAAGATCAACTATTCTTCTAACAGCCAATATCAAGATGAT
Source organism: Pinus taeda (assembly GCA_000404065.3). Lineage (NCBI taxonomy): Eukaryota > Viridiplantae > Streptophyta > Pinopsida > Pinales > Pinaceae > Pinus > Pinus taeda. The sequence goes on from APFE030309434.1 coordinate 75,493, forward strand.
AATTTATATTCAAATCCCCTTCTAGGGATCATCAATGTAATACCACACCTACATGTAACATACATTAAAACATCATTTCCTCTATATTACAGGAAACCACGAACCAATCATGCACAAGTGCAACATCAACTTGATAATCCAAAGAGAATTAAACAACATGGAATTCATTACTAAAGGCTTAAAGAGGACCCTCAAATATAAAAAACCAATTCAATAAGAATAAAAGGAGAGGAAATCCTCCATATTCCACATTGCAACATGACCATGCAATCCAATCTTGAAATCAACTTTATTAACATATTGCAATAAGGAAGGAGAAAGTTGATGCTAAATAATTTCATGCTTAGATATTCTTCTCACGCGTTATCACATTTCCTTGAAAACAACAATGAAACACATGAGTCAATTATGTCAATAAGAGTTACACAGCCTTGCCTCCTACGCTAATACAACATTTCAAAACAACACTACAAGGCTCATTCTTTAACATAAAGAATACATTAGAAACACTTATCTTAATTATATTTTTGGGAAACTAAGAACATGAAGCTCCTTTTAGGGTTTTATAGCCAAGCCCCCTCATCCCTGACTACTCTCCAAAGAACATCATCAAGAAAATCTAGGAAGCTAGATCTTGAGAGGGGAGCTGAAGCCCCTGCAATGGAGGTCAGGCTGCTAGAGAGAGAAAATCAGGGGTAGTTGATTACAGGAAATGCTATACATACTAGGATGTATCGTATTTTGTATAATCAGATATACAAGGTCCTATTGTGCTATACAACAACCCCCCATTTCATAAAATTTTTCTTTCTAACTATAATATGAAATGGGCCCCTTTTAAACATAGATGTGTGAATAAATTGGTATCAACTCATCATTACAAAATCCTTCATCAAAAGGTCCAACGGAAATGTTATATTATAAACCTTTTGAACAAATATGAAATCGGTCTTCTGAATAAATATAAAATTCTTTATTATTGCGTTAAAGTGATTACAAGATCGCATATCGCAACAACAAGGAAAACATAATGCAAAGACCCATTGACTTACCTCGATCCGAAAAGTGAATAACTATCGGTTATCAAGAAAGGGAAGAAAATATAATGAAAGGCCCTCTCCTATTTCTCCGATGCGATATCACTATCAAAAATCGGGGGATATAACACAGCGCATGTTAAGACACCTTTAAAATCTCCCAATGCGATAAGGTGTATCGCTATCAGGGATCGACGATTTTTGCAATAACATAAGTATTACGACTCGAGCACATCTCCGATTACGATCTGATAAATCAAGGCGCGAGTTTCAAAATATATTTAAAAGGCTTACATGCATTATTTTGGATTATTAATAAAAGCCTTCCCGTTCCCGATAACGATTTACTTGTGATTATCCGCCAAAAAACTCAATCCACGCTTGTATGAATCATTCAGCATATAAATGATATGATGAGTATTTAAAATGATTAACAGGTTAAGTGGCCAATTAATGAAGCAGTTATGCCGAGATCTTCCCTGAGATTGTATCTGCGGAAGTATTATTTTAATCTTTCATTACTCGTTAATTGATATAATTCTTTCATATTGGCTCACACCACCTATTCTCTGTATCACGTTCATTTTATTCCTTGTGCAGAGCTTCGCCGAAACAACAAGTTCAAGCCAAATGGGAAAGAAATCAAAGAGATCCACGGCAGCAGCAACTCCCGCAGTAACAGTGCAATCCACCTCTGATCCAAGACGAAGCAAAAAGGGATTGATTTCAGACACTACATGTCTTGGCCTTGGAAACACAAGTTGGCAAAGCATATATAATTTAATTGAAGCAGAGGAGCCTGAGACAATATTGGTACAAGTTGCCGCAGATTCAACTAGAAAATCAGAGGCTTCCCTGAAAGATTTAGCTGACTCATATCTACACCGAATAGCAGCTTGTGAAAAAATTCTTCCATACATTGATGTAGTGTGATGGGCAATAGAGGAGATCCCGGTTTTAAACAGAACATTTTGCACAGTTGACGGAAGGGTATTCAGCTCATTTCAACCTGATGATTTAAGGAAAATGTATCACTTACCTGAACCTCAAAAGAAATACAATAAAGCATTTCTTGAGAATTTCACTAGTGAGAATGAGACTAAATTGACCCCAATTCGGGAGTGGAGACAGAACCCCGCAAGGCACAAACATGAATCTTCAGGTAAGTACTCTGTAGATTCATTATGTTCTCCTTATTGTTATGCCGGGGCAATGATGTGTAGAATTTGGGGATTACATGATTCTACAAAATTCACCATTGAAATGGTTCCTTTAATGGAAGTGGCAGTTAACAGTGAAGTAATGGATTGGGGAAATATATTGTTAGATAAATTAGCCACTGCAATTCTTGAGTTTAGAGTAAAAACTTGCGCGACCGGTAGGTCTATTCCTCCATTTTATTTTAGTGCTTATATTTTAGATACTCTTTGTTTTAATTCTGAATTTCCTGTATTGGGGTGGAAATGGACTTCACAAAACCCCATGCCAATTCACATTTATCACCAAAAGCTGTGGAAAGCACACTATAAGGACCACTTGTACCAAATCTGTAATGGTTTTATGTTGCCTATTTACTATGCCATTTTTGATAAGCATGCCCCAAAGATTTCTTCGGAAGCAGAGATTGACCTAACCGCTGTAGGAAATTGGTTTGGGGAAGATAAGTTCACATACATAAGGGTTTTTGGTAGCCTTGCAAGACCTCATGTCCTTCCTCTGTACATACCTGACAAGCTGTTAGCTCGAGAATTGGCCTATCAAATTACAATTGCAGGAACATCCAAGACTCTTAGGACTTCAAAAAAGTAGGCTTGGCCTACTTTTCCTTTGAGATGCAGTGTTTATACTTTGCACGACTACAAGCATGCGGAGAAGGAGGCAGAGAAAATAAATATCCTTAATCTTGCAACCATTCCTAATAGGAAATTCGATCCAAGGAAAGTTGCCTATACCGTACTTGAACAAGCCAAACTTACAAGGTTTGATCATGAGAAAGATGATATTGATGGCTTGTTTTCTTCGGCAGAGTCATTATTCCAGGTACAAACGCTGGCCAAAATGAGATATAACGATGAAAGGTTAGTAGAATTCAATAAGCTTAGAGAACAAAGGTTGCAAACTCTACCTCTAAACTTATTAGCTACTACCCCGACAACACAATCAAGCGAGCCTAAACAACAAATCATTGACAAACCTCTTGTTGTAGGAAAAATTCTCGAAAGAGGAAAAGAACAAGAGCAGGAGAAAGAGCAGAAAAAAGAACAGGATAAGGGAAGCGAAAATATCAATGTGGATACTCAGATTGATCCTAAAGTACTCCAAGAATGGCAGCAATTTGACTCCATTATAAGCAATCTCGAAGGTCCAAAAGGTGCCAATACACCCAAAGTAATAGATGGACAAGATACAACGTCAACAACGGTTCCGAATGAAGGAACTAGTAGCCTACCCACTAGCACGGATTTAGAAATGATTCCAAAAGATCCCTCCGATCAAATTATTTTGCAGGTGGAGGACATACCCCCATTAGATGTCTTTTACAGTCCCAAACATAGGGCTGTAGTGAAAAGATAGAGGAAAAAGAGATGACTTGATCAATAGTCCCTATTTCTAGCACAAACATAGACAACTAATGTAGTGTGGAAAGAAGAGTTTAACCCTTTCGATGACCTAACAAAGCTTTCTCAGTATGCCAGAGCTTATTTGGCAACCACTATGGATAAGACATCGAAAGTAAGTAATCTACTTAAAGAAAAGGACCAGGCAATTATTTCATTGCAATCACAGGTGTCCGAAGCACAACAGAAAATTGAATAGTTGAAACAACAACTATAAACACAGCAGCAATTAAACAATCAATTGAATAAGAAATTGCTTGAAGAGAAACAGAGAATAGACTCAAGCGCAATACAAAATAAAAAATAATTATCTAAAGCATTGGCCGGGTTAAAGACAATGAATGAACTAATGATTAAAATGAAAGATGAGCAAATCGCTTAGCTATCACTTCAAATAGAGAAGTTTAAAAGTCTTCCGCAACCTGCAGATTTCTGGTCCAAAGCGCTACAGATTAACAAAGCATTGGTTACATAGTTAAGACTGTTATGTCATAACATTTCTCTGGTTGAGCCCCTTTGTGATATAACAACATCAATAGTTGACAAATCAGTCAATGCTAGGCAGGATTTGGAATAAGCCGATGAGACTCTGATAAACTTTCTTGCTTGGCAAGACACCAATGAAGGGCAAGTAGCAAATCTACCCAAAATTCTAGAATCACACAAGGAGATCCTTTTCTTAGAATGGCAGTCACAGCTGATGAAAGCAGAGAGAGAGGTTTCTAGATGTATATTATCTACAAGTAATTTAATTGAGCTAATAAATAACACTCTTTATCTGTCTAACATGATTTCACAATGCACCCCAGGTAAATTGCTGTTACCCAAGACATTGGAACAAACATGCAATCAAGGGTTGGAGAAGAATGGAAGATTAATTGCTGGCATCTAAAGTTTAACTTGGGATACCTATTGGTTTTTCTTAGTAAAACCATACAGTCAAAGGGCCTCCCTCAAATGTTTAACCGATGCGATCGGTTGTATCATTCCTGAAATCCATGATGCCACATACTCAGCTCAACTCCATTCTCGTCTTAGTCGCCCTCCAGAATTGGAACTAATGCTTGCAATCTGCCAACTCAAATCAAAATGAGAACAACCGAAATAATGAATCATGATGCCAACTACCAACAAACCTGTTGTGGAGAAGATTCTCAAGATTTGGTTGTACCAATTAATAACATTTTATTTTTGTAGTTAGTTAGTTTAATTAGTATTTATAGACCCTTTCATGCATTTAGAAAGGGTCCTTAGTTTTTGTATAAAATTCAAATCTGGAAGTTGTACTATTGTGCTTGTGGTATATTTTTTTTTATAAAGACTGGGCCATTATTCCAAATTCTAACAAAGAAAGCTTTGATGGGATGTGCACTATGCCTTGATGTGAAAGTATTTCTAAGTTGGAAAAAGGAATTTGAATGTGATTGATATCAGGAGTGATTCACAGCACATATGGTACTATTATCTATGATCTTGTTTCATTCTTTCATGTGAATCGTCATTTGATTACTCTTGCTATCATTGGATATATGTATGTGTTTTCAACAACAATCCTTATATTTTTCACTATTGAATGTTTAAGGAATGTTATTCTTTTAGTCATATATGTATCAGTGATATATAAAGGATAAGTGTAATAATGTTTTAATGATTAATTTGTTCAACTATTTGAACAAAGTAATTATCATATGAATGAATGTCTTTGTTTACCAATAGATTCATATATATGCCTGTTTGTGGATAAAGATTATCAAATGTTACACTAAAAATAGAAATTTCCCGGGATAGGATAGTTATTCATATTTTTACTTTTTACATTAAATCATTCATCCATTATCATTATATCAAAGAATCATCCATTTATCCATCCCCTTTTTATTTATCATTGGGAAACTGGTCCCATTATTTCCAGTCAGAGCCACCACACCAAACGAAAAAGGAGTTGCATTAAGGTCTGGACCGGGTGGTTTTCCCCGATGTTGTTGTAGCGATTTTTGAGGCATCAACAGTTTTGGCGCTAGAAGGAGGGCATGCACTATGAATGACGAGCACACGAAAACCTATAGACCATTCTGAGAGTAAATCTCCCTCCACCTCACCTTGGACCTCCCGTTTGCATTCTAGAACACCAGTATCCAAACGAGAAGAAGAGGAGTCAACTACCACTGATCAATCCCATCATACTCCAGAGTGATTAAGTCCTGAGTCTCCTGAAGTTCAGTCTCTCATCCAAAAACTTCAAGGATTTTCGATATCCCCACAGAAATATGAAGTATCTCAAGGTAGTGAGACTTTGCAATTCAATTTACCTCACCCTCTCACCAGACTTCAAAGTGGAAAGCTTGGTGTTGAACCTACTGAGTTGCCTTTACTGAAAAGGAAAAAGGCTGAAAAGAACACTGACGGGTCAGACAGTGAGACCTTCTCATCATCATCCTCCATTTCATCTTCTCCAGTGCGAAGTCAACCATCCACTCCTCCATTACACATTGTTGTTCAGTAGGGATCACCAACTTCAACATCCCAACCTATTCAATCTTCAATACCAACTCCTCCCCAAACACCTGAAATAACATCATGAATATCATTTGTTATTAGTTCTACGATGGCTCAGAGTCCATGGAATAGTCCTAGTGCGGTCACTATGCCTACACCATTACACCCATTGCCAGATTCTCCTGAAAAATGGTTGCCGAAATTTAATCCAGATGCTGGAACACTAGCTGAAGAACGTATTAACAATTTCATGTTATCAGTTAATTTAAAAGGAGTGACACAAGAAAATGTTGTCATTAGACTTTTCCCTTATACTTTACAAGGATCAGCTGGGTCTTGGTATTTTTCCTTACCCTCTGGATCCATTACCAGCTGGAACATTTTCCAAGAACAGTTTCTCACTAAGTATTGCGATGATAGATCTTTAGCGACATTAATCAACGATCTTTCGAATCTTAGGATAGAATCTAGAGAACCTATCAAAGAATTCAACTCGCGATTCAATAAACTCTTGAATAAGATTCCAACCCACTCTAAACCAAGTGAGAAAATTAGAAGCGAATGGTATATAACAACCCTACCTTCAAATTTAGCCATTTTTGTAGACAGAGCCGCAAAACCAACTTTAGATGAAAACATGAAAGAAGCGCTTGCTGTAGAGAAACACATTATTGCTTTAGAAAAGAAAGCTGCTCTTGAAGATAGAAAATCCAAAAAAGTTTCTTTTAAAGATGATTCAAAGAAGAAATCCCCTAAAGATCCATATGATATGGAGGGTCTGCAAAAGGTCCTCAATACTATCTCAAATGAAATGGTTGAAATAAAAAAACAAGTAGCTGAAACTTCAACAAAAAGGCCATTTAGAAATTTTAAGAAACCTGAGTCAAAACCACCAAATGCTATATCTAATGTAGACTCAGATCCCGAAGAAGAAAAAGAAGATGAAACAGTCTTGCCATCTGAGGAACCCGAAGAAGAGGAGATTATTGAATGCCATGGGATGTGGGACTTCATTTTACCTAACTCCGATACAGAAAATGGACAAGAAGCTTTCCCTATAACTACCAAGAGTAAAGGTACTCCTGAACCTGTCCAATCAATTTCAAAGAAAAGGAGTGTAGGTACCACTACTATAAAAGAAAAGGTTCCCACAAAGAAATCTGCGGTGATAACATCCCAAAATCAACCATCATCCTAAAACATACCTTCAACATCTAAGACGTTGGTAGTATCAGATTTAATGGATTACAATATTATTGATGATATGAAGAAGACAAAGGAAAACATTACTATGTTTGAACTTACCAAACTCAAACATCAAAAGAAATTACTTCTTAAGGAACTAAATGCAGTACCTTCTTCACCTCTTCCTAATGCTATGTTCTCCAAAGCTGCAAATGATTCAGGTCAACCACCTCCTGGTAGAGTTGAAGCTACTGATGCAGTTTTAATCGGAGACAGATCAAATTCTCATACTCCACCTTTTCTCTTGACCTATGAGATCTATAATAGAAATTTACACAACTGTTTGATTGACTCAGGGGCATCCTCTAACATAATGCCAGCTTCAGCTTGTTCCAAACTGAACATTGAACCCCAAAAGTCTGCAATTCATATTGTACAATTAGATAGAACCAAGGTCCAGGTTTTAGGGGAAATAAACTCCATAACTATCAGGTTATTAGCTGATCCACGAGTGGTTCAGAGAATTGATATTTTAATTTCCGATATACTTGAATTTTATGGTTTAATTTTGAGTAGGGATTGGTCTGAAAAACTCCACGGTTATATTTCTACCGATTGGTCCCATATGTGGCTACCTTATAAAGGAAAGCCAAATCAAATCAAAATCGATCGGGAGAAACATATGACCCATACTGTCACTGAATTTGAATAGGAGAATCAACCAATAACATTCAATAACAATATTTTGGGGAATTACTCTTCCGAATCATTCTTTGGCAATTTCACTGCCCAACCATCTCCTTTCTCAGTTAATAATTTCACATCCCAAATTGAAAAATTTTCACAAACCAATAGATCAAGATGTGTCAATATTGCTGAGGAAATTGTAAATAAAATTGTTGATAATTCTTTATTTTGGTCACTATACTTTGATGGGTCTAAATCTAGTGAAGGTGCAGGAGCAGGATGTATTTTAGTTAGCCTTGAAGGAGAAAAAACTATGTTATCATGTAGATTGGAATTTGAATGCACAAATAATACGTTGAATATGAGGCCTTATTTCAAGGACTCTATAAAGATATTGGTCTTAAAGTTCAATATTTGAAAGTGTTTGGTGATTCAGAAATTGTTATAAAACAAGATAGAAATACAATTCATTATCTTTCTAGTCATCTCAAACACTATCAGTATTTTGTGCAGGAACTCATATCTCAATTTTTAGCATTCAATATTTCTCCTATCCCTAGATCCTAGAATGTAGCAGCAGACTTGCTAGCTAATGTTGCTTCTAAACTCCTACCTTCCGAAGATTACAACCCAGACATATTTTCAGTAGAGTTAAGTTTTAGACCATCGATTCCCGACAATGTCACCAATTGGCGAGTGTTCAATCATGATGAAGACATTTTAAATTTCTTGATTTCCGACAAGTCCTATGATGATCAAATCATTGATGAAAGTGATCATGACCTTCAAATGAAGGAAAAGCAAGAATAAAACTCAATACCAAAACTAGTGGTTAAGCTAGAAGATCTTTATGATATTAAAGACAGGTTTAAACAGGTGACCAATTCAAAGCTCGAGAGTTCCACTTTAAGATTTGAATTAATAAACCTAGGTACTGAGGAAAACCCTCAAAACATCAATTTGGGATTAAGACTTTCTTTGAAAGAAAGAACAACATTTATTAGGTTATTACGAAAAGATAAATATGTCTTCGCTTGGAAATATGATGATTTGAAAACACACGATGCATCGATCATTCAACATACTATTCCAATGCTTTCTGAACAAAAACCAGTCCAACAGAAGTTAAGGAAAATTCATCCTAACCTAGAGAGTTAGATAAAAACCAAACTAAACAAACTCTTGAAGGCTAAGATTATTTTTCCTGTCAGACATTCAAACTGGGTGTCCAATATGGTGCCTGTTAGAAAGAAAAATGGCGACATCAAGATTTTCATAGATTCCAGAAATCTTAATAAAGAAAGCCAAAAAGATAACTTCCCTTTACCTACCATGGAGCATATACTCTATTCAGTAGCTGGTTCTGAGTTAATGTCCCTTTTAGATGGTTTTTCAAGATATAACCAGATTTTGGTCCATCCTAATGACAGGCTTAAAACTACCTTCAGAACTAAATGGGGAACTTATGCTTACCAAAAAATGCCTTTTGGAATTATCAATGCAGGAGCTACATTCCAAAGAGCAATGGATATAACATTCAAAGGATTGATCAATAAAACAATAGTTGTCTATTTAGATGATATTACTGTATTTTTCCAAGAAAAGGTTTAATCATTTACATGATTTAAAACAAATCTTTGAACACTGTAGAAGGTATGGTATCTCGCTCAATCCAAAAAAGTCCTTTTTTGCTCTTAATCAAGGAAAACTCTTAGGCTTCATTATTTCAAAAGATGGTATTTATATTGATCCAGATAGAATTAAAGGTACTTCTGATATTCCATTCCCTCATAATAAAAAATCCATGCAGTTGTTTTTGGGTCAAATTAACTTTGTTAAACGATTCGTTCGAGATTTTTCCCAGATTATTTTACCATTGCAAACAATGATTAAGAAAAAATCGGTGTTTAGATGGGGATCTGCAGAAAAAAAGGCATTTGATTCTATCAAACAATCAATAATTAACGCCCCTACTTTGAGCACTCCCAGTTTTTCAAGTCATTTCATACTGTATACTCTCATATCCACCTCATCTTATGCAGCAGTGATGACTCAGATTAATGATCAAAACTTGGAGGCACCAATTTCATTTTACAGTTCAAATCTTTAAGGTGTTGAACTTAATTATTTGGAAGTTGAAAGGCAATCCTTTGTTGTTTACAAAGCCATCAAACACTACAGACCCTTCCTCTTAAAATCTCATACAAAAGTTATAGTTCCTTTTTCAGCAGTAAGGCAATTACTAATTCAAAGAGAATTAGGAGAAGAAGGGCAAATTGGGTCACAACATTACAAGAACATGACTTAGAAATCAAGCCAACAACGATTTTCAGAGGCCAAGGTTTTTGCAGATTATTAGCAGGAGCATCCAATATTCAAGAATCGGAAGGTACAGAACGCACTGAAGAAATCAATCAGATAAGTATCACAAATCCTGAATCACCATATGCAGATCTGATTTTATATTTAAAAAATGGATACGCACCTTCTAATCTTTCCTATAAAAACAAACGTGCCATTAGATTAAAAGCGAAAAACTTCTTAATTGTAGATGATGTAGTGTTTAGGTGAAATTATGATTCAATTCTATTAAGATGCCTAAAAAAACCTGAAGTGCAAAAAGTTTTGCAGGAGCTACATGACAGACCAGCAGGAGGACATTTTGGAGCTCATACAACAGCCCAAAAAATCATTCGTGCTAGATATTATTGGCCCACCTTGTTCAGAGACACTCACAAATACGTAAGGAAATGCCGAAGTTGTCAAATCTCTAGTGGAAGATAAAGAAAACCAGGTTTCCCTTTTCAACCAGTCGACATTGAACAACCTTTCGAGCAATGGAGATTGGATATCATTGGGGAAATCACTCCACAACCATCCAAACAACATAAGTATATCCTTACTGCTACTGATTGCTTTACTAAGTGGGTTGAAGCAATTCCTCTGAAGACAACAAACTCTGAGGCAATTATAGAGTTCATAGATCAATTCATTATTACTAGGTTTGGTGTCCCAAACGCTCTTGTTTTTTATAATGCATCTTATTTCTCTGGAAATTTTATGTTTGAGTTCGCTATCAAAAGAGGGTTTAAATTGAAATATTCTGCGAATTACTATCCCCAAGGTAATGGTTTAGCAGAATCCACCAATAAAAATCTCGTCAAAATCATTAAGCGAACTATTGAGCAGAATCATAAAAACTGGCATAAATCTTTGATATTTGCACTATGGGCTGACATAATAACACATAAAGCTTCCATAGGTACTTCTCCATTTAATATCGTATACGGGAAGGAAGTTGTCATACCAACCAATTTAGTACTTCCATCTCTAGCTTTAGTGCAGTTTATTGAAGAAAGTCCCTCATCTTCTATTTAACTAAGACATGATCAAATTTTAAAATTAGAAGAAGAAAAGGAAAAAGCTAGAATTATACATGCAAAACATCAGCAAATTATCAAGTCATCTTTTGATTCAACTTCATCCAATTCAAAACAATTACAAGTTGGTGATCTAGTTCTGAAATGGGACAAAGCCCATGAGGATAAAGGAAAACACACTAAGTTCCAAAAAATGTGGCTTGGACCATTTCAAATCAACGAGAAGATAGGCCCTTCTACTTTCATATTGCAAGATATATCAAGTAAGAGAGATTCTCTTCCTTTTAATGGCCTTATCTTGAAAAAATTCTTCAATTGAGGAGGTAACCCCTTCTCCCTTTGTAAATATTCAATTTTCAGCAAAATTTGTGTTCATAGTTTTTAGGATTATTGGAAAATAAAGTTGTAAGATATCTTCCATTGGCCTTTGCTATACTGAAAAAGTTTCTCAAAAGAAATAGTTTTGATATTTACTTTCAAAAATGGAAACCTTGAACAAAAGGAAAATTTCTAGGAAATTAAGTATTTTTAGATTCTGAAACCCCATTTTATTTTTCTGAAATCTTCTCAAGATTTAGAAATATTGTAAATCATTTTAATGTTTTCAAAATGGCCAAAAAATGGTTATCAATATAAAAACAGAAACTGATTCAATCTTAGCATCTTCAACTCTTACCCTGTCATCCATCCTCTCTTAAGGAGAAAATTGTTCATCCCATTCATCAAAGTTTATGATTACTCAGAGTGTAATTCTAAAATATATTTGATATAAAAGATAAGGGGTCTTATTACAAGCCTGCTTACCATGATCATTGGGGAATAGTTCAACTGACATTACCAATACTACATACCAAAACAGGGTAATGGCTTATAATTATAAGACAAGGGGTCTCATCATGAGCCAACTTGTTCAGTTAAATTACGACCAGTGAATGACATTGTCAAATAGCTGGCCACCAAACCAGGACAATGGCTTTTTATCTTTCAAAATAAGAAGAAAGAAAAGTGATACAAAATATAAAGGCATATTTCTGGATTCATTCTTTTAATTATACTCTGAAATGGATCAGATAATGGACGATTAAATGGTTAAAAGGTATCCCTGTTGAGACTATAGACATTTGCTGGCAGCAGAGGCTCTACCTATGACAAAGGAGTCATTATAAAGCTAAGTTGGAAAAGTTCTTTGTTTTATCATTATAAACCAATTAAGGCTAATTTAAAACTTAGAATGTATTTAATTTTAACAAGAGAAGAAAATAGCAGAAATAGCTATTATTATATTCAGAATTTATGTATACCTAGTTATATTAGAATTCTCCTCTTAGATAAGATTTATATATAAAGAAAGTTTAAGTATTTAAACATTTTTCAGAGATAATTGTTTCTTCCAGTGAATCGCCAATTGTTGTGCTGTACAACAACCCCCCATTTCATAAAATTTTTCTTTCTAACTATAACATGAAATGGGTCCCTTTTAAACATAGATGTGTGAATAAATTGGTATCAACTCATCATTACAAAATCCTTCATCAAAAGGTCCAATGGAAATGTTATATTATAAACCTTTTGAAAAAATATGAAATCAGTCTTATGAATAAATATAAAATTCTTTATTATTGCGATAAAGCGATCGCAAGATTGCATATCGCAACAACAAGGAAAACATAATGCAAAGACCCATTAAATTACCCCAATCTGAAAAGTGAATAACTATCGGTTATCGGGAAAGGCAAGAAAATATAACGGAAGGCCCTTTCCTATTTCTTCGATGCGATATCGCTATCAACAATCGGGGGATATAACACAGCGCATGTTAAAACACCTTTAATCTCCCGATGCCATAAGGTGTATCGCTATTGAGGATTGACGATTTTTGCAATAACATAAGTATTACGACCCGAGCACATCTCCGATTACGATCTGATAAATCAAGGCGCGAGTTTCAAAATAGATTTAAAACGCTTGCATGCATTATTTTGGATTATTAATAAAAGCCTTCCCGTTCCCAATAGCGATTTACTTGTGATTATCCGCCAAAAAAATCAAGCCACACTTGAATGAATCATTCGGCGTATAAACGATATGATGAGTATTTAAAATGATTAACAGGTTAAGCGGCCAATTAATGAAGCAGTTATGCCGAGATCTTCCTTGAGATTGTATCTGCGATAGTATTATTTTAATCTTTCATTACTCGCTAATTGATATAATTCTTTCATATTGGCTCACACCACCTATTCTCTGTATCAAGTTCATTTTATTCCTTGTGCAGAGCTTCGCCGAAACAACAAGTTCAAGCCAAATGGGAAATAAATCCAAGAGATCCACGGCAGCAGCAGCTCTCGCAGTAACAGTGCAATCCACCACTGATCCAAGACGAAGAAAAAAGGGATTGATTTCAGACACTATGTGTCTTGGCCTTGGAAACAAAAGTTGGCAAGGAATATATAATTTAATTGAAGCAGAGGAGCCTGAGACAGTATTGGTACAAGTTGTCGTAGATTCAACTAGAAAATCAGAGGTTTCCTTGAAAGATTTAGCTGACTCATATCTACACCGAATAGCAGCTTGTGAAAAAATTCTTCCATACATTGATGTAGTGCGATGGGCAATAGAGGAGATCTTGGTTTTAAATAGAACATTTTGCACAGTTGACGGAAGGGTATTTGGCTCATTTCAACCTGATGATTTAAGGAAAATGTATCACTTGCCTGAACCTTAAAATAAATACAATAAAACCTTTCTTGAGAAGTTCACAAGTGAGAATGAGACTGAATCGGCCCCAATTCGGGAGTGGAGACAGAACCCCGCAAGGCACAAACGTGAATATTCAGGTAAGTACTCTGTAGATTCATTATGTTCTCCTTACTGTTATGCCGGGGCAATGATGTGCAGAATTTGGGGATGACATGATTCTACAAAATTCACTATTGAAATGGTTCCTTTAATGGAAGCGGTAGTTGACAGTGAAGTAATGGGTTGGGGAAATATATTGTCAAATAAATTAGCCACTGCAATTCTTGAGTTTAGAGCAAAAACTCACGTGGCCGATAGGTCTATTCCTCCGTTTTATTTTAGTGCTTATATTTTAGATACTCTTTGTTTCAATTCTAAATTTCCTGTACTGGGGTGGAGATGGACTTAACAAGACCCCATTCCAATTGACATTTATCACCAAAAGCTGTGGAAAGCGCACTATAAGGACCACTTGTACCAAATCTGTAATGGTTTTATGTTGCCTATTTACTATCCAATTTTTGATAAGCCTGCCCCAAAGATTTCTTCGGAAGCAAAGATTGACCTAACCGCTGTAGGAAATTGGTTTGGGGAAGATAAGTTCACATACCTAAGGGTTTTTGGTAGCCTTGCAAGACCTCATGTCCTTTATCTGTACATACTTGACAAGCTGTTAGCCCGAGAATTGGCCTATCAAATTACAACTGCAGGAACATCCAAGACTCTTAGGACTTCAAAAAAGCAGGCTTGGCCTACTTTTCCTTTGAGATGCGGTGTTTTTTACTTTGCACGACTACAAGCATGCGGAGAAGGAGGCAGGGAAAATAAATATGCTTAATCTTGCAACCATTCCTCAATAGGCAATTTGATCCAAGGAAAGTTGCCTATATCATGCTTGAGCAAGCCAAACTTACAAGGTTTGATCATGAGAAAGATGATTTTGATGAATTGTTTTCTTCGGCAGAGTCATTATTCCAGGTACAAACGTTGGCCAAAATGAGATATAATGATGAAAGGCTAGTAGAATTCAATAAGCTCAGAGAATAGAGGTTGCAAACTCTACCTCTGGACTTATTAGCTACTACCCTGACAACACAATCAAGCAAGCCTGAACAACAAATCATTGACAAACCTCCTACTATAAGAAAAATTCTTGAAAGAGGAGAAGAATAAGAACCGGAGAAAGAGCAGGAGAAAGAGTAGAAAAAAGAACAGGATAAGGGCAGCGAAAATATCAATGTAGATACTAAGATTGATCCTAAACTACTCCAAGAATGGCAGCAAGTTGACTCCATTATAAGCAATCTAGAAGGTCCAAAAGGTACCAATACACCCAAAGTAATATATGGACAAGATACAACATCAACAATGGTTCCAAATGAAGGAACCAGCAGCCTACCCCTTAGCACAGATTTAGAAATGATTCCAAAAGATCCCTCTGATCAAATTATTTTGCAGGTGGAGGAAATACCTCCATTAGATGTCTTTTACAGTCCCAAACACAGGGCTATAGTGAAAATACAGAGGAAAAGGAGAAGACTTGATCAATCTTCCCTATTTCCAACACAAACAGAGATAGCTAATGTAGTGTGGAAAGAAGAGTTTAACCCTTCTGATGACCTAACAAAGCTTTCTCAGTATGCCAGAGCTTATTCAGCAGACACTATGGAAAAGGCATTGGAAGTAAGTAATCTACTTAAAGAAAAGGACCAGACAATTGTTTCATTGCAATCACAGGTGTCCGAAGCACAACAAAAAATTTAACAGTTGGAACAACAACTAGCAACACAACAACAATTAAACAATCAATTGAATAAGAAATTGCTTGAAGAGAAATAGAGAATAGACTCAAGCGCAATACAAAAGTAAAAAGAATTATCCAAAGCATTGGCCAGGTTAAAGACAATGAATGAACTAATGATGAAAATGAAAGATGAGAAAATTGCTCAGCTGTCACTTCAAATAGAGAAGTTTAAGAGTCTTCCGTAACCTGCAGATTTCCGGTCCGAAGCGCTACAGATTAACAAAGCATTGGTTACACAATTAAGACGATTATGTCATAACATTTCTCTGGTTGAGCCCCTTTGTGATATAACGACATGAATAGTTGACAAATCAGTCGACACTAGGCAGGATTTGGAACAGGCCGATGAGACTCTGACAAAATTTCTTGCTTGGTAGGACACTAATGAAGGGCAGGCAGAAAATCTACCCAAAATTCTAGAATCACACAAGGAGATCCTTTTCTTAGAATGGCAGTCACAACCGATGAAGGCAGAGAGAGAGGTTTCCAGATGTAGATTAAGTATAAGTAATTTGATTGAGCTAATAAATAACACTCTTTATCTATCTAACATGATTTCACAATGCACCCCATGTAAATTGCTTTCAGCCAAGACATTGGAACAAGCATGCAATCAAGAGTTGGAGAAGAATGGAAGATTAATCGCTGGCATCCAAAGTTTAACTTGGGATACCTATTGGTTTTTCTTAGTAAAACCATACAGTCAAAGGGCCGCCCTCAAATGTTTAACCAATGCGATTGGTTGTATCATTCCCGAAATCCATGATGCCACATACTCAACTCAACTCCATTCTCATCCCAGTCGCCCTCCACAATTGGAATCGATGCTTGTAATCTGCCAACTCAAATCAAAAGGAGAACAGCCGAAACAATGAATCATGCTGCCGACTACCAACAAACCTATTGTGGAGAAGATACTCAAGATTTTGTTGTATCAATTAATAGCATTTTATTTTTGTAATTAGTTAGTTTAATTAGTATTTATAGACCCTTTCATGCATTTAGAAAGGGTCCTTAGTTTTTGTATAAAACTAAAATCTGGAAGTTGCACTATTGTGCTTCTAGTATATTTTTTTTTATAAAGACTAGGCCATTATTCCAAATTCTATTGAAGAAAGCTTTGATGGGATTGTGCACTATTTCCTTGATGTGAAAGTATTTCTAAGTTGGAAAAAATAATTTGAATTCGATTGATATCGAGAGTGATTCACAACACGTATGGTACTATTATCTATGATCTTGTTTCATTCTTTCGTGTGAATCGTCATTTGATTACTCTTGCTATCATTGGATATATGTATGTGTTTTCAACAACAATCCTTATATTTTTCACTATTGAATGTTTAAGGAATGCTATTCTTTTAGTCATATATGTATTAGTGATATATAAAGGATAATTGTAATAATGTTTTAATGATTACTTTGTTCAACTAGTTGAACAAAGTAATTATCATATGAATGAATGTCTTTGTTTACCAATAGAGTCATCTATATTCCTGTTTGTGGATAAATATTATCAAACGTTACGCTAAAAAAATAAATTTTCCGGGATAGGATAGTTATTCATATTTTTACTTTTTAGATTAAATCATTCATCCATTATCATTATATCAGAGAATCATCCATTTATCCATCCCCTTTTTATTCATGATTGGGAAATTGGTCCCATTATTTCCAGTCGGAGCTACCACACCAAACAGAAAAGGAGATGCATTAAGGTCCAGACCGAGTGGTTTTCCCCGATGTTGTTGCAGGGATTTTCGAGGCATCAACACGTCCTCACATTTCTCTTTCTTGGATGGATAGATTTCTTTACTGGGCAGGCTAAGCACCCTCTAACTAACCTATTATCCTTCTTGCCTCTACGCCTTCTGACCTATCCGTACATCTATCTCTTCATACCCAGATCTCCCTGAGATCTAATCGATTAATACCTAAGGCCCTGAACTAGGCATCGTGGAAAAATTCCACTCCGGCAGAAAACTTACATTGGGGGGTCAAAAATATCAGAACATAGGTGCACATGCATTTGGATAGATTCAACACCTGCATTCAATAGGAGTTCAGAATGAAAATAGTACTTCTCAACCATAGACAAGTTACAACTAAGTCTTTCTTGCAGTTGTCACCCCTTAGCCATATTCCAGTGCTTGAGGTAGAGGGCTCTCATAGGAGTTTCAAACCAACATTCAGCGAAAACATGATGTCTCAAGGCTACTTCACCTCCACCCACTAGCTAGCAAAACCAATAAACATGATGAACCATTTCATGGATATATATCCATCTTCTTCTTGAGAAATTTAATTAGTATCACTAACTGAAACATGATGTCTCAAGACTACCTTACCTTCACCCTCTAGCTATTCAACAATTTCACATCAGGAAGGGAACATTGTCCATTATATAATGGGTCTTGCAACATCCCAATATCTCTAGGGATTTGGACATAGAGAGTTTTAATTCAAACGTGGAGAAAGAGATATAGTTAATAGCACGGAGGGTTTATCAACCATGTTAGCTTTGAAAGAATAAGAGTGAAATTTATAGTAGCTTAGTGGAATCTTCAACTTGTGTTCTCAACCCAATCCATGGAATTACAATTAGGCGTTATCAAACCACTAGCCCTCGGTGCCTCCATTTTTCAAATATTATCAACCAACATAGCCTCCAGTGGATTTATCAGCCTTATAAAGCACAACCAGTTCTTTGTGATCATCAGTCAACAAGATTCATGGTTTTCTTCGATGGCTATCACTAAAGATTCTCTTCTCTTGAATTCTCTTGGTCCTCATAACCTTCTCTTGACCCTTAGGACTTTCAACATCCTCTTTCCTTCTTCGTTCTTTTCCCATGTGTATGAGTCATGGGTGTTTTTACCACATACACTTCAACTTGTTCTACTCTTTTCCCCTCTTCTTTGTGTGCATCTTGTCTCCCTTCAACACTTGAGAGAGAATGTAAAAACCCACAAAATATTATCTCATTTTCATCTTCTTTGTGATAAACTCCATTTCCTTCTCGACCATGATGGTTATATCCTTTTACTCAATGGTATATGAATACCAACCACCTTGATAGCGCAACCCATACTTCCCATTATTTGATGTCCTTTCTTGTGTTTATTTTATTCTTACCCAAATAGATATGGTGTATCCCTCATTTTTTCGGTTGAATTAATGCATAGTTAGGTCCATTAAATCCGTGTATTCAACCCATGTATGATATTAAAAATAATCAATTACCTCAATCAACCTCCCTCCTTAAGCAATGGAATCTGCGTTCCTCTCTCTACCATTTAAAAATAATTAAAATTATTTGCAAAAGAGAAAATTTTACCAAAGGATGTCAGAATCTTCCCCCTTGAGGGGAACACCATCCTCGATGTTCAGTAACCATTTAAAAAACAAAAATAATTGATATGGGTTTATATCTACATAACTCTGTATAACATTTACAACTCACATACTTAGTCCCTTTTCCATCAAATCAATGGAGAATTCACGCCATCTAGGTAATTTCTATGTTTTCCTACAACATAGAATACAATCTCTCATGATATTCATTATAGAAAATTTTCAAAATTTAGGTTATACCTCTTGCCTCGTCCTTTGAATGGTTTTTCAACTAGTTACACACATATATTTAACAAAAACTACTTATCAAGTGTTCTCAATAGCTTCTGGTTGTTACACCACAGTGGGTATAAATTAGCCATTAACAAGCTCATTTATTAGGGGTTCTCAACATATCCTCATTGTTACACCATAATGGTTACTGTTTAATGATTAACAAGCCAATTTAGGTGTTCTCAACAAGTCCTCGTTGTTACACCATAATGGCCATGATTCATTCATTAACAAGCCCATTTATTAGGTGTTCTCAACAGTTCCTCACTATTACACCACAATGGCTATAGTTCAGTGCCAAGGTTCATGTAGAGAAAAACAAATATTAGTTCAACCATGGAGAGAGAGATAAAGTTAATAGTAAGGAGGTTTTATCAGCTACATTACTCTAAGAGGAACGAGAGTACACTTACCAATAGCTTAGTGGAACTTCCACCTATGTTCTCGGCCTAAGTTTGTGGAACTATATCAGGTGTTATTAGTCAACTTACCTTGCATGACTCCACCACTTAGAATTTATCAACCAACATGGCCTCCAATGGATTTATCATCCTTATAAGGCACAACCATTTCTTAGTGATTATCAACTAGAAATCCTCTTGGGTTTCTTAGTTGCGCTATCGTCTAATCTTACTCTATGATTATCAACCAACAATCCTCATGGGTTTCTGAGTTACACTATCATCAGATCTCCTTTGTGATTATCAACCAACAAGCCTTTTATGTTTCTCAGCTATGTTATCATGAAATTTATGGTTTGTGATTATTAGCCAACAAGCATCATGGGTTTATCAACTATGCTATCATGAGAGTTTCTCTACTCCACCAAAATCCCTTTTAGCTTCATTGCTACACTTAGTGATGTTGGTTGCATTATATTCTTTCCATGACTAGTGATGTTGGGTTGGGTTGGACCCTATATTAGGTGGGCGGACCTACCTCTGGTTTTGTGCATGGATTTCACACATGGTTTTGGGCGCGATAGTTTTTTCTCCATGGTATTTTGTAGATCTGGTCAAGGGAACTATGTCTATGTGCTAATCCACGGTTAATAGATTGGGGTTTATGGATGCTTTAACACACACACACACACACACACACACACACACACACACACACACACACACACACACACACACACATATATATATGTTGTAACATTTGAAAGGAACATAATGAAAAATCAATTTGGTAGTCTCAGTTGTGGGATCCAGGGGAATATGGCTGTGTATATTTGTTTTATGTGTTATGCTCTTGCCATTGTTTATTTTTTGTTTTTAGAATTCATATCCAGGTAATTTTTGTACGGCGTTAAAACCTACAAGTGAAGCACATATCCAATCCCACAATTAAGGATTCTGCTTATTAGTTAATATGGATACTTCCATATTCATCAAAATTTCCTTGTAATGTGCATGACACAACATGTACATATACAATAATATTTTATTCAAAACCATTGGTTAGCCGAGGATTCCCTAACTTATCAATTCCTCTTTCAACCAAGAATCTCATTGGACAACTTATCATGTCATCCCATATAGTCATTTATATTTACATTAAACAAAATTTTACACAGTCATTCTTCCACAAGAATGATTCCTGACAAAACCATGTTAGTTATAATAAGTTTACATATACATATCATCATGATCATGAACATACATTTTTCATATTTGATTAAAGTCAAGGTCAAGAGAACGTCCTTTTGGGGTACTTTCATGACTACCATTTTTTTATTTATTATCTTTATCGACCAAACAAGCCCACTTGGCTATCATACTTCTATCTACTTACTCATGGACATAATGTACATTAATACATGTCTAATAAAACCAGGGTTTTAGAGAACTCTCTATATTGTTGTTGTTACTAATACAACAATTTTCATCTTACACATAATTTCATTTATGCTTGTTGTCATATTCTAGAGCAATGCTCCAATGTATTCCAATGATGGCCTTTTCTAGACCATCTAGTCATTTTCAACCTTTCTTATTTTGTTCATGGTCTTTATATATGCCTACTGTCTCCTTGGCTCACTTACCATAGCCCCATAGTCTTCTTTCCATGCCCAACTAATGCTCCCAAGGACCCTAACGCATGAAGATAGGAAGGCAAAGCCTAAGGAAAAAGAGGCAAATAGTAAAAATGAAGAAATTCATGACAACAATCATAAAATCACATAACAAAATAACATGAATATGCAAAATCGAATAGTAAAATGGAAAATTCAAGTGTGCATCAATTGAGGAACAAAAAATATAAAATTTTCAACAACTTAACAATGCAATCCCCATGAGTTATGGTGTTCCTAAAGGTTCATGAATAAAATCTCAGGAAATTTCCAACCATTCATGCCCATTGCACCATGCCAAATTATAGGCTTCTTTTACTGCCATTGAGTCCTACTATGTTGCCACATACACTTAGTTGTGAGTGTTTTAATGTATATAGTAATTATAGCAGTTGTTGTCTTTCCATGTTAAGCCAAGCATGATGTCATGCAATTGCACACATATCTTAGTAGTTTATTAGTCACATGACTCAAAATCCAAGACATAATGAGGCATACTTATATCTCACCAAAATATTTCCAAAATTATTTTTTTCATGCAAATGGGCATATCAGTCCATTTATAATCATGCCTATACAAGTTTAGAAATCAGTCTCTTACCAACCATCAACATTAATTGCAATGAAACCAAGGCCAACAATATCAATAGAATACTAGTCTCTTTATTAAGACTACAAATATGAAATTTTAAAGCTTAACTTTTAGTATTTTTACAGCTAGTCTTCTTTGTTGGGGCCAAGAACCATTGCATTTGCAATCTCAAAGGAGACAATTCGAATACCATAGGTCACATTATCATATATCATCCCTTTAATTTTCACATTTACAAAATGCATCATAGGACGTGCATGCAATCCCAAGTTAATACATAACCATTCCTTCATGATGCTACACCCAACATTCACTTTCATAAGCAAACAATCAACATGCAAGCCATGATCATAATGTTATAACCAATACCTAAAACAAGAAATTATATCACCACTTGAATCTTGAATATAGTCACAAAGACTATATCTTTATTTCTCATGCAGTAGAGCCCATACAGTCCAAGTGTTGAACCTAAATGCTTTGATACCACTCTATAACACACCCCCTCCTAATCCTCAGCTAAACACCAGTTAAAAGGAGGTTGTTACTATGTTAACCCAAGATCCAAGGTGTCATTATGGAAATGGGGTCTAAAATTTTTAATCTTTTCAACTAACTTCAAAACTCAGATAGATATCACCATCGCATTTGTCCCGTCAAGATGATTTTGATAATATAAAATTTTACGTTGATCCAACCCCATGATCAAGAGTTATATCTCTTCACCATTGCCTCATCCTTCTTCTACCACTTGGAAATGAGGTGGAAACCTATTAAACCTTCTCTACCACTTGGTGTGGTAGTATTGGTTGTTGACCCATTCATTCTCTAAATGATTTTCCATTGCAACCATGAAAAACAACCAATTCTAACATATCTCCTAGATATGGTGCAAGTAGATTCCAACCCATTCATATCAATAGGTGCTAAGCCCTTTCTATTATGCACATAACACCTTTTATATGGCCTTAAGTCCTTGGACTACTTGCCCATAGTGCCTTTTTCCTTGTTATTTTATCGTAGCCCCATGGTCACCAAAACACATGAAATAATTGTAAAACCAAGTCTTGGTCACACGTATCATTATTCGACATAATTGTCAAGAGTCGATAGGAGCTCCATCTCCTAGCTTCGTTGTCTCAACCATAACTCCTGGCATGCCTTTATTTTCCTTCAGGGTGAACCTTCTAGGCTCAAGCCTTTATTATCTTGGTTAAAACTCCCATCTTTATTATCTGAGCTAAACCCCCAACTTATCTCTCCTAGCTCAAACTCCAAGCTTAGCTCTGCCAGATAAAACTCTCGGCTCAATTCTCCTGGCTAAAACTTCCGGTTAAAATTTCCAATGCACCTTTCCTTTTCCTTGAGGGAATAGTCTTCAGGGTAGATCTTACGGGATTATAACTCCCAAGAACTTCATCCTTCCACTCATTCCTTTAGTGATAAGGTATAATTTGAACATTCGAATTGCCATGACTATGAATAAAGTTTACATGACTAAGGATATGGCTTCGACTATGTCACTTGTGAGGTTTATGACCTTACCTCTTCCATGGTGGTTTAACCCAAACCTTGTCCCATTAAGATTATATATATGTTATTGAATCTGGTGGTTTTTAGAAGGATTAACCCCTTTCCCTATACATATTGCATTACTAGACTTAGCATCATTTTACCACACAATGTCAAACTTGGTGGGTTTATAAGAGACTTTCCCACTTGAATTATCACCTCAGTGGGTTGAAAGAAGCTCATTAGCCCTCCTTACCAGACTCAAGAGACTTAGCCAATCTCCTCAATTGCAACTTAAGCACACAACTATACGACTAGCAATCTTACACACAACATATATGCATTGTTGACAATAATGCATGTCAATCACCAGTTCCACTAATAGCTCAGGCATACACAAAGGGTTAATCGACCCTTTGATCGAAAATCACTATATTCCATATCCACATCACACAAAGGGCTTCAAGAATTCATTTAAGCTATTATATAAGGGTCTAAGCATCCATAACACACAATCTTTTTACAAATGCACCATGCACTAACGTGCAAGTATTTACCTACATAACTTTGCATGAAGGAACCTAAGTACTAATGCATACAATCGGGACCATCCATTTTGTTATAAGGTGGGGAGGGTCATAGATGGTGGTCGGCTAGGCCAAAACCCTAACCACCTCGGGGGTCTCATACTACAGTTTCCCCTAAGTGTTTTTTTACAATGAAATCTCTCAATTTTTGTTTCTTTTATTATTTTTCCCAAGAGGCACTCTACAACCCAATATAGGGGAGATGCATGTGTGTAATATAAGAAAATAAGTATGTATGTCAACATTTAAATAAAAAAATGGGGGAGATGTATACTCATAAGCCATAATGTAAGAAAAATGTTGTCAATTTTTTTAAAATAACTTACAAATATTTTAATATTTAATTTAATTTTATAACATTGTTTAAATTAAATTTAAAAGAAAAAAAGTATGAGGGAGATATAGTTGTATAAAATAATAATTCTATAACAATATTTACATTTAATTAATAAACATATAAAGACTTAATACTTACAATAAACATACAATATAGCGAGATTTATTATTCCCATTTTACCATGGATATTATTTACTTGTAAATAGGGTTTGTTACAAGACCTTGGGCCAATATCATGGTTTATCAATACTACATGCCCAAAAGCCATAACTCATTTCAAAATCAAAATATTTTATGGATATTTTATTTCAATATTAATTTGTAACCATTTTTAAATTAAATTTAGAAACAAAAAAGTATGGGAGATATGTTGTAATGTCCCATAAACATTTTTAGTGGTTCAAAATAAAATAAAACTAAAAAAATAATAGTTAGCTATAATTATAATTATAATTAATAATAAAACTAGCGTAGTTTCATCTTAACTACTAAGTGCTAATAGGTATCAAATATTTTAAGACACAAACCTCTTATTGACTGAAAATATATTTGATTCCTTTTATTACTTAGTGGATCTAAAGTTTAAAATGGGTCTAAGTTAATTTAATTTGTTAATGTAATTATAATTTTGTTATTTTTAAATGTAAAATTAGAGTTTAAGAGCCATCTAGATTAATATAATTTGTTAGTGTTTTGTTATTTTTAAATATAAAGTTATTGGGTAATATTTCCCTTTAATGAGTTATTCTAATGACTTATAGAATAACTTTCAATGTACTGATTCAAGTTGTTTTAGGTTAAAATTGTAACTGATTTGAGAAAAAATGAAATAAAAACCTTTAGTTAGAGTCTAACCTAAGGTGTCAACCGATGAAAAATGATAATCTAATGTGTCATTTTGAAGTTGACCGATGAAAAATGATAATAGGTAATGGTGTATATTAAAAATTAAAAATTAAAAATTTTAATGATTAAAAAATTGTGAGTATGAAAATTTGTAGTTTGTTATAACAGTGAAAATATTATTTTAAGATTTGATAAGCCCATTTCCAATAGGAATTGGTTCGAGCACGGAATTACAGGGAAGTAAAGGGATGCCAGCATAAATTAAAAGAAATAAATATTGAAAATGTACCACAAAGAGGGTCAAGAGTCATAGGATAGGAGAAGTGCGAAGTTAAACTTGATGGTATATATATACCGTGTATGAGCTGAGAAGATTTATCGAGTGGGTTTCACTACCGGAGGATTACTTGCCGTTTCTCCAGATCTTTTAAATAAGTTCTATTGTGGGCTGAAGCATCGAACGCGTAAAACAGTGAGAAGCTCCTGGTAATGTAAGTGGGCAGCAAAGTGTTCTCCATGCTTTTTTCTTGTGCTGCGTTAAACATAGCAGTGTTTTAATTATTAATGAAATACGATTGCTTCTTATTTTTATACAAATTCTGCAACATGAACTGGGCGTTGATTACTATTGCTTTTCTGGCGTGGCAGATTACGATTTAACGATTTAGGAGGTGCAGGAAGTGGTTGATTTAGCGGTTGCGGAGAGAATTATGGGATTTGTTGGAGCGTTGTTACGCAAGGTTCAGTTACGTTTCATCATGTGGATGTACATTGTCATGTGCGTAGTTGTGTTGTTTGCTATGGCAGTTCATTGTTATCTTAGACATCGTAGACGTAATACTGCTATCTTTCCAGAGCCCTAGGTTACCCAATCCCATGCCCCGCCCTCGCCGCTGCTGCAGTCCCTTCCGACCTAGTCCCTGTCCTAGCTGCAGCCCCTCCCGACCTAGTCCCTGCCCTGGCGGCGCCGGTCCTAGCCCCAGCCCTTCTGACCCAGCCCCAGCCCCAGCCGACCTAGCCCCGGCCCTGGCGGCGCCGGTCCTAGCTGCAGCCCCTTCCGACCCAGACCCAGACCCAGTCCCAGGCCCCTCCCGACCTAGTCCCTGCCCTGGCGGCGCCGGCCCTAGCCCCAGCCCTTCTGACCCAGCCCCAGCCCCAGCCGACCTAGCCTCGGCCCTGGCAGCGCCGGTCCTAGCTGCAGCCCCTTCCGATCCAGACCCAGTCCCAGTCCCAGGCCCCGCAGCTGTAGTACCTTCCGACCCAGTCCCAGTCCTAGTCCTAGGCCCCTGCTCCAGCTGCAGTCACTTCCAATGAAATTGACCAAAGCTTGGAAGGACTGCAAAGAGAACAACTTAAATCTTGATACTTGTTGGAGAATATGATCCATTCGAGGCATTGAGTAATTATCCTTGTTGGATGCTCTCTTAAGGTGCCTCTTGGTTAATTCCTTTATTGGTATGAGATTTGAGAAAAAAAAGAAAAGTTGAATGTGTTATTCTAAATATTGTCTTTGTTATTGATGTTAAAGTTAGAGAAATATTATTGATTATTTTTTTTGGGTTAAAGAAAAGGGATATTACAAATGTTAAAGATAAATATTGTGTGATGAATGGTGTTGGAAATATTACTAGGAAATCTAGTTTTATGTTGATATCCACTTTGGATACTTATTGTTGAAGGAATTTTCACCTTAAATACCTGTTGAAGTAGGAGCATATGATATAAGGTTGAAAACCATATTTTTATATATTTCCAAAAATATATATTACTCATTTTAACTAGATAAAAATGAGGAGATATGAAAGATTTTATAATGCGACCCAACCATAAAGTACAGGTTTATTTCGACTAGTTTTACAAGTTAATCCAATAAGTTAACATATAAACATTATAAATAAAGTATATATGAGTGCATTTGAAGACCATCCAAGTAAGAAGAGATTTGAGGTGAATAACAGAAGCTAGGGAATACTCTTGCAGTGTTAAACATGGAACAAAATGTGATTTGTGGAGTGAATGCATGTCATTTTTTTGGAATGTTTTAGACCATGAAGCTCAGAGGAGGCTGAGGAGAAATATTTACATACCCATGGTAGAAATTTCAAACTTTGGTCTGTATAATTTTAGAGATATAAATTTTAGACTTTGATTCAATACAATTTCAGATGTTTTTGGAGTATTAAAGATGGAACAAAATGTGATTTGTGGAGTGAATGCATGTCATCTTGTATTTTTTTGCATGTCATGCATGTCATCTTCTTTTGTGGAATGTTTAAGACCATGAAGCTCAGAGGAGGAGGAGAAATATTTACATACCCATTGTAGAAATTTCAAACTTTGGTCTCTACAATTTTAGAGATATAAATTTTAGACTTTGATTCAATACAATTTTAGAGATATGCTCACAGGAAATTAAGTTTCCCTAATGCTCTTCAAATAGCTTCAAACAAGTAATCTTTGGCATTTTTATTTCAAATTTCTTTCTAAGATACTTCAAAATATGAAATATTGAGGACAAAGATAAGATATATCACCATACTTATGATATAAATTTCATATTTTAGCTAACAAATATATATACTATATATATATATTATATAATATATATATATTATAAAGATATATATCATTATTATATATATATATATATACTATAATATATATAGTATTTATAATATATGGCGAATTTAGTCTTTCTAAATGTTCATGAAATTTTGCCTTAAATAGGTTAGCTTGGTTTTTTCCTATAACTTCTTCTATGAGATGTTTTATATTATAATTGCCTCGAGAGGCATGTTTTATACTATAACTTCTAGAGAGGCCCTTCTTCTATGAGATGTTTTATATTATAATTGCCTCAAGAGGCATGTTTTATACTATAACTTCTAGAGAGGCCCTCTACACTCCCTCTACAACTCAATATAGGGGTAATGTGTAGATGCAATGTAGTAAAGTTTGTAAACATTTTTACATATGAGCTTAATATGTTGAATTGATATTAATATGTTAAATTGGTAAACATTTACATGTTGGTTAAAATTAATATAGAGCCAAAAGGAGATGGTGCACTGTCCATAAAAGGTTAAAAGTAATAAAATTACAAATATCCTCTTAGATAAAAAAAAATCATAATATACATATTACATTAAAATATATAAGTAAAAAAAATAAGTTATGATGAATTTTACCTTATAAAATAGAATAATGATTATGTAACATATCTAAATTTTTAATAAGTCACATAACTTACAATACTTTGTCCTAGGATTATTATTACCATGTAAAGGCTTTCTTGTTACATACATAAGCCAATACCATGGGCTCATTCAATATCAACATGCCCGTACAACATCAATTTTTTTTTTTTTATCAATTTTAAAAAAGAAAAAAAATCTTTTAATAATTACTTTTGAGATATATCTATTAACCCTCTATCACATGAAAAAATATAAGATAATAAAATATAACGTATAAATTAAGATTCATTTCAACCATATAAATAAAAATAATAATTTTTAAATAATCAATATTTAAATTTTTCCATTAATAGCACAACAAAAACATAGATATTCTACAATATAGAAAACAAATATTTTTCAACCATGGGAATTTAAACACTTTACCATGGATGTTATTAACTATACCAAACCATGGAAGTGTTGTTGTAATGTTCAATTATATTATGCCATCTAAAAATTTTGATCAATAAAAAATAAAATTTTTAATTAAAACATTTTGACATAGTGAAATTATATAAAAATAAAAATTGAACCTAAAAATAAAATTAATAATTAAACTAGCCTAGATCCATCTTAACTCTTTTGAGAGACATTAAATCTCTCAAGATGCAAACCCTTCTTGAAGTTTTTGAGTAAGAAAAGAGATTTTCACCTTGAGAAATTTGATTTTTCCCAGCCCTTGATAGATCCAGAATTAAGATGGATATAGGCTCATTATAGATATGTTCTGTGTGGGACTTAAGGTTCTTGAATGCTCCTAAAACCTACTTCACATAGGTCAACTAGTCATTTTTTCTATGACTTATTTTATGGGAATTTTCAAGCAATGAATGTTTCATAGATCGAAGGAGAAATATAAAATTTCCTCACTTAAAAATTTAAAATCATATTTGCGAAATTGGATACATTGCATGTTGTGCAAGTTCATTTTTAGGGAGGGGCCAAATACAAGTAGTTTTGGGAGAACTAGAATTGGTGAAGGCAAAAGAAAGAAATACATTTGGTGAAGACAAAAGTAGCTAATAGACATGGTGAAGGAAGAATTACCAAGTAGACATGGTGAACAAAAAGTAACCAGTAGGTTGGTGCCTACAAATTTTGTAATGATAAGTTGGTTCCTAAAATGTGAATCAAACAATTGGTAATAGAGAGTTTGTTTAGAATAATTCCAACCATTGGAAGGAAAATATTAGAGGCACCACAGGTAATCATAAAGGTTCTTTCACAAGCAAAGCTTGATTATTTGATGGAAAAACTATTCCTTCCAGAGGGTAAGTATGATGATTTATCTAATGTCTATTGGTTTTGATATTTTTCAACCTATAGTGGATGGATATAAATCTCCAACAACTCCTCCATTTGACCAATTTGTTAAGAATACTTCTGTAACTAATGCAAAAGTCATGAATGGTATATTGTGTAGCAAATCAGAATAAAATCTTGTTAGAATAATTCATTTTGAAGGTACAAAGGAAATTTGGGATAAACTTCAAAATATCTATGTGGGAAATGAAAAAGTAAAAAAGTGAAAGATAGTTTTAGAGTTTGAAGAAGAACAATGAAGGAGATTTTTCAATCTATTTCACTTACGTGCATGATATTTTCAATACTAACAGAGGAATTTGTGAAAAAGTTAAGAAATCAATGATTGGAAAGAAGATTTTGAGATATCTTCCTTCTGATGATTTGATAGAAAGGTCTCAATTATAGAAGAAATGAAGGATATGGAATGTGAAGAAGGATGATCTTATGGGATTCTCACTACATATGAAATGAGGATAGAAAATGAAATTCAATTTTGGAAATATTATTTCAAAGTTTCAAAGAAGATAAAATAACTTAAAGTTGACGATTATTCCATTGATTAATCTAATGTAGAAGTAACACAGTTTGTTTGAATGCTAAAAAGGAGATCTACAAAATACAAATGCAAGCTACCATTCAAATGTTATAAATGTTATAATTATGGTAGAGTAGGGAATTCTAATATAAAAATTCCATATGGAAAATGTGAGGACAATGATGATGAAGAGATTCAAATAAATGAAAGGTTTTCAAGTAGAAAGGTTTTTATTCCATAGGATATAGTAGCTTCTAAAAATAGAGTGATGAATGTTCATCTAATATTGACAAATAAGAACTTTTCATAACCATTGATGTAAAGACCATTGAAAAAGAATATGGAGACAATCAAGAATATAAAATGGATTCAAAGGTTGATGATATTGATGCCACATTAAATTTGGATCATTCCTCCACCCTTAGGAAGAAATGGCCCCCATTGTGTGAACTTCCCTCCTAAGAAGCCTTTGTCAAAGATGAGTTTTGGATGACCAAGTGCTGTTGAAGATAAGGGTTTTTCATGGTTGACACACAATCGAGGGTTTGTGGATGACCTGTAACCATAATGCATGAAGATCTGAGGATAGAGATACCATGTAATGCTTGTGAGCGAAGTGTGTGACCAAGCAAATGGATTTCGATGGAAAGGGCTGTGCATGGTTGACCCATAACCATGATGAATGAATATACAAGGATAGAGATACCTCGTAATGCCAGTGGGCTAACTATGAGGTGGATAATGTGGTTGAGAAAATGGACTTCATTGAAAAAGGGTTTTGTGTGGTTGATCCATAACCATGATGAACGAGAATTCGAGGATACAGATACCCAATAATGAACCTCAAGATCACTAGTTGATCTATTTGGTAGAGATATGGTGGCTTATCTTTGTAAATTATCATGAGAACCTTAGTCACAATAACCCCTTTCAAATGATCTATGGTCGTGAGGCCATTGTTGGATTGGAAATTTGATAGCACAAAATAATCAACGTAATTCTCATTCCATCCAGAAGAAGGTAGTATCAATGATGTTGTGGAGGTTGAAGATGGCCATGAAATAGGAACTGACACTTTATTCTGAATTGGACATGAATCTAAGGACATAAGAATATATGCTACATGGACAACACCTCCCTTCATAAACAACTTGGACAATGTGAGAAGGAGATTTTGCATTAGAACTTATGCCATTTTTAATGTTGGAATCAAAACCACAACCCAAAAAATATTTGGTATGTTTGTTCTCCGTAGTAAAGGATTTAATATTTCCTTTGTACTAAATTACAAAGTCTTGTTAATAAATTCCAGAAATTTGTGTCTAACAAGAGAATTCATACTTGATCCATGTACTCGATCCAACACTGGGAAGAGATCTGCTCGAAATTGAACCAAAATTTCAGGTTTATTAAGTAAGAGTTTTTCACGATAGAAAAATATTTGCCATAATTTTACTATTATCCTCTATGTTTTCTCTAATGTTTTTGGGGATATGGTTTCTTGTAGAATGAGTTACACCAATACTATGAGTAGTGGGAAGAACCTTATTCACTGCGGACATAATTCCATACCATTGATCAAGAGTCCTACTTGAAGAATAAGGAACAACTATCTATGAAACAAGCCCAAAGCTAGCTAGAATGTCTCTAAGGGTGCCAGAGATCACCATTTCAAGTAATTACTTTGTAGATAAGGAAGAGTTTCTTGCACAAGTTGAAATAAGTGTAATTAAAATTGTGTATGTTGAAAAAATAAGAGATTTCCATGCACTACCTAAGTTAGCAACATATATCAAGTTTGCTGATTGTAAAATCAGATTGTAGCTAGAGAGCTTGTTCAAGTTTTTTGGAGAAGAAGCACAAGATTTTGCTATTCAAACCAAGAAAAAAGATGCATTCTCTAACACCTTAGTATCATTATCTAAAAGGACTTCAGTTAAGGTTGTGATGGTTTCCACTACAAAATCAATAGTATTCGATGAAAGTTGTTTGCAAATATTTATAGTTGTTGACAAAGCTACTCTTTTTACACCAGTGGAGGAAAAATATAGGTAGGACAAAATTACTATAAGAGCACCACCACAAAGAAAAGAAGATGCATGCTGATGCGAAATATTTCCCAAACCTTGTAGAGATTGTTTAGCCACATCCATGTATTCAATGGTAAAAAATTGTGGATAGAAAGCATAGACTATGCCATGATGCACAATGACTGAGCAAGACAAAAGCAAAGAATCACATAAGTGATTTAAATCGCTCACTACAAGAAGCATTAACATCGGGGAATAGAAATATTTGTTCTCTAGGTTTAGGAATCATCAGGGGTTTAAAGCCATGGGATCCTACCAAATGCTTAGATCAAATGACTTACATGTGTAAAACTCAACATTGGGTTTTCATAGAACATCTTAACCCCAGAGCTTGTAGTGGTCCTCTATGTCTGAGTGAGAGGGAATGGAATGACTTGTAGGGTGTCGTCATAGGCTCTCCACCACTACAAAATTTAAGCGAGGAAGGTTTTCGATGTCAGGGTTCTCATCAAACACTGAGAGGGGGATTCCTAGAGACATAACCTTCTCGATGGTGTGCTTGGAGGTGGGAATGTCTTTCAACTCTTCAGTCTTCATAAGCTCCCCAGTTTTGGCCATGGAAAAGGCAGCAGAGGGCCCACACCCAATCCTAACACCATTATGCTCTTGATACATTCCATGACTTCCTCTGTAGTCAATTTCTTCCATTGATCTTGTGTTAGGACATTGTTCAACGAGGACATGGACCTGATTGAAAATTAGACAATGTTTAGGCTCTTGTCCATGAACGTTTTCACTATGTATGGATATGACACCACTTTCTAAAACATATTTTCATATAAAAAACAACTTATCTCTGCATCTTGCCCTAATTCCACTCTAAGAAGCCTTGCTACTAGCCACTTAAAAGTGGGAGATTGTAGTTGAGGATTAGTGCCCACATAACTTGTAGGTCTCACATAGGGGATCACACAACTCACAAGTAGATAATTGAAACTATTGGCATGATGATCAAAATGAGGTGTCAAAGTTATATTGAAGGCTTGGTTGATGATATTTTCAAAATTATTAGCTGATATGTGAGTTGGGGTTTAGGAAAGCCACACACAATTTTCTTTAAGGCCATAAGGTGAGCCACTTCCTCGTCACAAATTATTTAATGATCTCAAGGACTACTGGGTCTAGGTTATCCTTTTGTGCACCTACAAGATGTGGTCCACTACTTCTAGGCTTTGGTGCAGCATGATCCAACCCATAACCTAGGGTTGACCACAGGAAAAATTTAGCTTGTAAGTACTCTGATTTTTTCAAAAATTCAAGGCAATCTACATCCCTTGCTGCAACTACTTCAGTTTGGTAGCTAGTTCACTAATTAATTGGGTGTTTATGATTATCCTTTGATGCCCATGTAGTGTTAAGTGATAATAATAATACAACCTCGAAAAAAAGACTAAGCGTAGGCATATTCATTTTGGCTTAGCGACGATTATGAGATAAATAGGAATGCTGGATTAATGAAGTATAAATAAAATGTTGAATTGGGTTGGGTTATAATAATGCTTTGTAGGAGAGAATCACATTGTGGCCGCAAACGAATTTGACTGGTTTGTTGAGCCCTAGAACTACCTCTCTTCTACATACTTCCCTAAACCTTTTCTCTTCTATTTTCCCACACCAGTGCCTCATAAGCTATCAAAAGTTGTTACATATTGATTTCATGAGTGCATTTGAGTGATTTTAAAAATATATCCTTGTGTGTGCTATTTGATTTAGATATTGTTCATCAGCTACGGAATGTAGTCACTTTTCATAGCTAACTCGCAATTCTGCAGCTGTTTTCATTGTTCTGTAGGTTACAGGTGTCAGAAGGAGAAACGAGGCACATGGGCAGCTCAGAAACGATCCACACATGGACAAGTTCCTATCTATTTAGCTGAATTTGTGAAGAAAGCATCGATCAAAGGATGGTCAAAAGAGAGTCTTACGTCAACTAGGACTCTGTTCTAGCACATGAAAAAGTCTGAAACCGTTCCTGGATTCATGGATCCATTTTTGCCATCTGTAGGCCGTCTCCATAACGCAATATAATGTCCACTTTCCATAGATTTAATGTTTATGGAAACCAAGACACTGAACTTCCGGATTCTAACCTGTTCACATGTCCATTGCTGAAGATGTTTCTCGAAAAGACACTTATCTATTTCCTCTATAATTATAAGCGTTTACAACACAAGTAGTTAGTCTTGATATTATTGTTTTAGCATTATTTTGCTGTTGTAACTGAGAGACATATCCTCTATTTTGATAATACAAGAACTCTGTTTTCTTTTATGACTGTTTAAAGCATGGTTTGAAGTGACAGCGTATTAACCCAAGGTTGTGCAGAGGGCCCCTACTAGCTGAGGTTTTTCTTTCATTTTGTATAGTTTCCATGCATATTTTCCTTTATTTGAACTGTACATCTCTTATGTTATGTTCATGGTATTAATCATTTTACTCTTGTACATGTTTTTGCAGCATTGCTATATTTTCCACTAACATTGATCAATGCATTTCAGGATAGCTTATGCTCAAGCTTTTAAATGTAGTATTTGCATCAAGTGGTGATATGAGACTTGCTTCCTCTACTGTACTTTAGCTCTTAATTCCAGTTGCTATGCTTTGATTTTAGTGAGATTTATTTCCTACTTTTAGCTAGTTTAGATATCAAGTTCTTCATACTATATGATGATATCTATGGTGCCTTTAGCCTAACCCCATTTTAGAAGTTAATTGGCAAGCTATTGTGATTATAGGTTAAGTAATTTTATTTTTCTTTCGTTAGCTTGCAAGTAGATAGTTTAGATATGAGTCCTTCATGCTATATAATGATATCTACGGTGCCTTTAGCTTAACCCCATTTTAGAAGTTAATTAGCGAGCTATTGTTATTATAGGTGAAGTAAACTGAATTTTCTTTCATTAACCTGCAAGTCGATAGTTTTGACATCAGTTCTTTATGCTACATGATGATATCTCTGGTGCCTTTAGCTTAACCCCATTTTAGAAGTTAATTGGCGAGCTATTATGATTGTAGGAGAAGTAATTGATTTTCTTTCATTATTCTGCAAGTAGATAGTTTCAATGTCATTATTTCATGCCATAGGATGATATTTCTAGTGTCTTTAGCTTAGCCCCGTTTTAGAAGTTAAGTGACGAAATATTGTGATTATGGGTGAAATCAGTGACTAGTTTCTAGCTTCTTTACTTTTTGGTTTTGAGTGCAGTAGTCTATTAGATTTTAATTATGTAATTAGATGGAAAACAAAGATTCATCTTTTTCTTGATTTATGTAGCTGCATGTTTACACTTTTGTTGCAGTTCTGATTTCATAGATAGCAAGTTTTGGGATCTTTGAAGTGCTAAGTTTGGAAATTACCATCAGAGGCATAAATCTTGTCTTAAATTATACATCTATACCTGACCTTTAAAATTATTCTTAAAACCTTAGACTAGGATTTCCATTTGCAATAAACACTTTTGGAGACCAGCAAGAAGAAAATGCCAAAAACAAGATAAAAACTGAAAACAATAAAGTAAGAAAGAGGTTGTCTTGCACATACAGTGCATCACACTTCATTAGTTTATGACTCCCAGATTGATAATTTATGTAGCAATTTAGGACATACTAAATTGACTAAACATTTTGGCGCCTTTTCCGGGGAAGTGTAACTAGGTAGCCTATCTCGTACATTAAAAAAAAATAGGGAAAAATTGATAATTTCTTGAAGTATTCTCTCCTCTTGCACCTAGTGTGATCTAGAGGATCAGAAAAGATAGTTATTAGTTCAATAATTTCTTGAGTATGCTCTCTTCTTGCACCTAGTGTGACCTATAAGATAAAAAAAAGGATTATTAGCCCAATTAAAAACAAATCATTAAAAATAAAAAAATGACATGCATAGAGAAAGAGATTCTAGGGGAAGGTTTATAGCTAGGTTCTAATTTTACAACTCCAACTACTTCAAGGAATAGACAAGATACACCTCCATCCTAGGCTCATGCTCCTAGCCTTAGGATTCCTGGAATTCAAGGGGCAACAACTGAATTAGAAGATTCTCCCACACTATCCAATAAATTTGACCTAGGAGGAGAACCCTTCTTCACCTCTATAGAAGAACCTATTGCAGTAAAAGAAGTAGAATCACCTAGAGAAGAAGAAGAGGTAAAGACTCTCTCTCATCAGCCATTAATAGAAGAACCAGAAGAATTTGAGGAAACTATCATGGCAGAAGAAGTACAAGATGGAGAATTTTCACTATTTAGAGGAGGGGGTAGAGGTAGAGGTGGTGGTAGAGGTAACAATGGAGGAGGTAGAGGTAATAATGGGGGAAATAGGGAAGGAGATAACTCATTTGGATTCCCTATAGTTGATGAGGAAACCCATACAACAATGAAAAACATTTAACCATCTGTCCTCCCAAATTTTTATGGATTGCGAAGTGAGGATCCTGAGACATTTCTATTTGAGTTTGAAGTCTTATGCCGAACCTATGACTATCTAGAAGACTCTAAAAAACTCAAACTGTTTCTTTCAACATTGAAAGGGGCTACTCTGAAATGGTTTTTGGATAGATATCTGGATTATTGTATGCCCACTAATCATAAGGATGAGGTATTCAAGATGATGCAAAAATAAGATGAGAACTTGGAGGATTTACTTGAAATATTTCAATATAACTTAAAGAGAGCAAAACTAAACAATTTAGATGAGGAAACCTTGAAAGCCCTTCTATTGAAAGCCATTAGAGATGAATGGATAGATATTTTAAACATGATGGGGAAGGGAGGCATTTCTCAACTTCCACTACATGACATAGCAGAACTATGTGTCCATCTCTTAAGGGGAAAATCTAAAACTGGAAAAGGGCCTAGAGATCATTCTCTTATTAGAGCAAACAAATCTGCAACTGGATCAGTAAGTAGGGCAAAGATTGGAAATATGCTTGATGAATTCAAAAATGACATTTTAGGGAGCCTTAGTGAATAACTAGACACCCTCAAAATACAAAACAAGCAGAAAACAGAAGCTGATGCCTTAGCTATCTTTTGTCCAAAATGTAGAAAGAAACATGCTCTAAGGGAATGTCCCTTGGATGCAAAAATTGTAGAAACATGTATGATTTGCTCAGAAAGTCATGAGACCAAGGATTGTCCTTCAATCCCAAGACTCAAAGCTATCTTTCAGGAGGACCCAAATTCAGTATAATCTCTTTGTTTTGTTTCAAGAAGACCTTGGCAAGGGCAACAAAATCAAGGATTTAACAATCCTATGAATTTTCAGCTCCCACCAAATTGTAATTCTTTGCAACAACCTTGGCCCTAACCTCAAAATCAGTATCAATCTCAATCATGGGCATAACGGGTACAAAATCCTAATGGGAGATTTGCTCAATAATATCAATATCCTCCATCTTATCAAGGCTATCCTCTTCCACAAAATCAACAAAAAAATCCACAACTTCCAAATCAAAGCCCACAACTTTCATTTCCATTTCCACAACAACAACCTCCTCAACAAAATCAAAATCCTCAACTCTTGCTTCCATTTCAACAGAAGACAAATCAAATACCAGCCTAGCCATTATCGAATCCTAACAACAAAAACCCTCAGAATTCTTACATGGTAGAAGGACAACAATTTCATAGCTACATGATTGTTCCTTTAGATCTTAATGATGTTCAACTTAGATCTGGTAGTATTTTAGAAAGGGAAAAACCTTCTATAGATGCTCAAGAGCAAGATGTTTCTGAGGAGGATTCTCTGGAAGTCAATAAAAGTTTTGAAGAAGCATCCCTTCAAAACCCAACCATTAAAAAAGAAAAACAAAAAGAGTCCATCCCCACAACTCCTATAGTTGAGCAACCTCTATCTACATCCACACCTCCTTTCCTTGAAAGATTACAACTTGACAAGGGGGTGGAAAAACAAATCTTGTTTCTTGACTATGATTTTCTAGATGAATTAAAGAATGTCTATATCAAGATTCCCTTGCTACAAGCCATTAGAGAGATTCCTATTCTAGCAAAAACAATAAAGGAGTTGAGTATCAAAAGACCAGGTAGGAAACCAAGAGACACAAAAAGAATACACCTGGTAGGAAAAATAGCAGATATCATGATGGGAAAGATTACCATGCAGAAATATGTGGATCCAGGTAGTCCAATTGTCAAGACACACATAAATGGGATAGAAATTCCAAATACATTGATTGACTTAGGGGCTGCTATAAACATTATGAGTAGACAGACTATGGAACAACTTAAACTTCCTAATCTTCTATTTACACCTACCTTACTGCCACATGTAGATAGATCAGTAATGAAATCGGATGGTGTACTAGAAGATATTTCGGTCTCTTTAGATTCTTGGGAATATCTAGTAGATTTCATGATTTTGACTCCCAAAAGTAATCTAGGAGGGCACCCACTCATCTTAGGAAGACCATGGCTAGCCACAGGTGATGCTTTTATTAGTTGTAGATTTGGGGACATGTACATTTTCGATGGTAGTTCAACAAAGAAATTCACTTTGTATCACCCGAAAAAAGAAATTACAGAAGTAGGAGACAATGAATGGGTCGATGATGAAGATACTATACAACCTGTCTTTATTTTCTTTGAAGTTAGTGAAGATAGTCAAATATTGAATGCATTAGAAAATTTCGAAACATCCTCAAAATATGATCACACACAATTTCAGTTAGATTCTGATATTGAATATTTGTCATCAAGGCAAATTTCTCTCTACTCTATGGAAGAGTTTGGTAGTTCTGCAGTTGAATTTTTTCTAGGTAAAACATTGAATATTAACAAAAATTTGGAAAAGTTAAAATAGAAAGAGCTAACCAAAATCTTGTAAAAGCATTCTGCCACATTTGCATGGGAGTATACTGATATGAAAGGTATTGACCCTAAGACTTGCATCCATCATATCTATATTGAGGAAAATAGTAGACCAATCAGACAACCTCAGAGAAGGATGAATCCAAATCTTAGTGAGATTGTGAAGGAAGAGCTCCAAAAACTACTCAATGTGAACTTCATTTACCCAATTTCAGATAGCCGATGGGTTTCTCCCTTGGTAATAGTATCCAAAAAGAATGGTAAATGGAGGGTGTGCATTGATTACAGGGAATTGAATAAAGCGACTTTAAAGGATCACTTTCCTTTGCCCTTTATCGATCAAGTATTAGATACATTAGCAGGAAAAAAAGTACTTTTCATTTATGGATGGTTTTAGTGGTTATAATCAAATTCAAGTAGAACTTAAAGATCAGGATAAAACCAAATTTACTTGTCCATGGGGAAATTTTTCCTACCAAGTGCTTCCTTTTGGATTATGCAATGCACCTGCAATATTCCAAAGAGCAGTACTAGGAATTTTTTCTGATCTAATCCATGATTGTGTAGAGGTATATATGGGTGATTTTACAGTTTATGGTAATACATTTGAAGAAGCCTTAGAAAATTTGGAAAAAGTCCTTATAAGATGTAAAGAAACAAACCTTTCATTAAGCCATGAAAAATGCTTTATGATGTTTACTAAAGGTATTGTTTTGGGACATCATATTCAGGGGATGGGATTAAAGTTGATAAATTAAAAGTTGAACTCATCTCCAAGTTACCTATTCCAAATTGTCAAAAAGATGTTAGAAGTTTCCTAGGATTTACTAGATATTATAGAAGATTTATAGAAAACTTTACCAAAATAGCATCTCCACTCTTCAAATTTCTTACAAAAGACTGTGAATTCAAATGGAGTCCTGATTGCCAATCAGCATTTGAAGCTTTGAAAACAAGAATATCTAAAGAACCTATCTTGGGAGGACCAAATTGGAAACTTAATTTCCATATTTCTACAAATGCTTCATATACAACTCTAAGAGTTGTGTTGGGACCAAAAGACTTGGTTCCTTATGCCATTTACTATACCAGTAAAAAATTGACTCCCACTGAGTTGAATTATACTATGACTAAAAAAGAGTTCTTAGCTGTTGTTCATGCAATTAATAAGTTCAGACATTATATAATAGGCTATGAAACTTTTATTCATACTCATCATTTTGCAATTATATATCCAATGAACAAACCCGTTACTAATGGTAGAGTTACAAGATGGCTCCTACTTTTACAGGAATTCAATATTACTGTGTTGGATATACCAGGGAAACAAAACACAGTTGTTGATTTCTTGTCTACGATTCAGAATATCAAAGAAGATTCTCCAATAGAGGATAAGTTTCCTAATGAATACTTATTTGCAGTAACTACTAAGACTCCTTGGTTTGTAGATATGGCTAACTATTTGGTTACAAGGAAACTACCTCCATATTTATTTCCTAGTGAAAGAAGAAAGATTATTCAAGAGAGTTCAAGATATTCATGGATTTCTAATGAATTGTTTAAATAGGGCCAGACTTTATGATCATAAGGTGTGTCAGGGAAGATGAAATGCCTGATATCCTCAAAGCATGTCATGATGAACCATGCAGTGTACACTTTGCTGACAAGAGGACAACCTATAAAATCCTTTCTTT
The DNA here is from genome assembly GCA_000404065.3 of Pinus taeda. Taxonomy (NCBI): domain Eukaryota; kingdom Viridiplantae; phylum Streptophyta; class Pinopsida; order Pinales; family Pinaceae; genus Pinus; species Pinus taeda. The sequence continues at coordinate 116,704 of APFE030309434.1, forward strand.
AGGATATTATTGGCTATCCCTCTTCAAAGATGCAAAACAATATGCCAAAAGGTGTGACAACTTCCAAAGGGTAGGGAAACCTACCCCCTCAAATGATATGCCATTGCAACCTCAGGTACTCATCAAACCCTTTGAAAAACGGGCTTTAGAATTTATTGGACCTATTAATTCTCCATCCAAATAGAAAAAGTATACATTTATATGTACTGATTATGTCACTAAATGGGTAGAAGCCAAAGCATTATTTTCTGCTATTGAAAATTTAGTTGTTAATTTTCTTTATGAGGATATTTTTACTCGCTTTGGTGTTCCAAAAGAAATTGTGACAGATCAGGGAAGTCAATTCACATCCAAAATGATGGAGAAGCTGATGGAAGAAAACAAGGTCAAGCATAGAAAATCCACTCCTTACCATATACAAGAAAATTTTCAAGTGGAGTCCACAAACAAAGTAATTGAAGGCAGCATTACCAAAACTGTTCATCTACATAGAAGAGATTGGGCAGAAAGGCTTCATGAAGCCTTATGGGCCTACAGAACTACAAGGAGGAACACAACATGATACACTCCCTATGAACTTATTTATGGGAAGGAAGTTCTGCTCCCCATTAAGTTCCAAGTTAAGACCTTCAAGATGGAAATTCAATTGGGAATGGATCTATCAAAACCCCGAAAGCATAGACTGGAGAAGTTGAATTAACTAGATGAGATCAGACAAGAAGCAATTCAAAGAATTGATCTAGTTCAACATCAAAGAGCTAAGTGGCATGACAAATACATCAAGGACAAAAAGTTTCAAGAAGGAGATTGGGCATTGCTATTTGATTCCAAGTTCAAAGATTTTCAAGGTAAATTTCAAACTCATTAGCTTGGGCCATATGAGATTGAAAACATTTTTAGCAATGGAGCAGTAAGAATCAAAACAATTGATGAGAATCAAACTCCTCTCATTGTCAATGGTCACAGACTGAAGATCTATCATAAGCCACTCTCAAAGGAGGAGTTTATCAAAATGTTTTAAGATAATTCTGCAATGAGGCTGGTGAAGAAGAATCCTTCTTCTCCACCAATCTAGCCTTTGTTCTTTTCATCATCATCTAAAAAAAAAAAAAAGTAAGGTATAAGCCTGAAAACCAATCACTGATTGGCAGTCTTATACAGAAAATACAGGGCGAAAATCAGAAGCTTCCGACGCCCTATATTTTCCAAAAAATCTCTCTCCTTTCACTCATAGTTGTTCATTTTATTTCATTTCCTTTCATTTCATTTCATTCCATCTCTCCACCACATTCCACCAATAAATTTCTTTCAGTTTATCTTCATATGCACCTTTCCATATATCATTCATTCAGTCATCTTTCATTTCCATCCATCTCCATTCATTTCGCTAAGTCATATGATATTCACTGGTTTTTCCATAGCTCGCTTCCATTTTCCACTCATATAATTGTTTTGCTCCCGTGAAACCATCATCTATAGAGGTATTGTTGAAGTAAGAAGGAGGAATGGGTCTTCTAGTAAGAACAGAGCTGGATGGAGATAAATTTATGGAGGGTTATCCATAACTAAAGAGCCCGTTAAGGAAAGCAAGATGGTTGCAGTTTATTCAGAAGTTCAAGGGTCATAATAAGGAAGCCACAAAGACGTTTGCAAGATCCTTCAATGGCATGGAAGTTGAAATTGGGGACATCAAATTCCCAGTAACAGAGTCATCCATTGCAGCAGTAACAGAGCTTCCACAAGAATGAGAATGATGGTTTAAGAATAAGGACTTCGATGAGAAGGCCTAGAGGGGCATTCTGCGTAACCCAGGTATGGACATATCCATTTTTAAACGAGGAATTCCTGTTTCAGCCCTAAAAGAAAAATGGACTAGTCTGCTATTGATAATTCAGAAATTCATTATGTGTGAAGGAAGGTATGGGTCTATGTACATGTAGCATATAAGATTATTAATGAATTTACTGGAGAGTCAAACCAGCAATATTCCTTATTTCTTGTTGAGTAGCTTGAGAAAGATGTCTACCACTGTGCAAAAGAATCTAGATGATGTGGAGTCTCATATTTATCATCATGGCCTTATTAAAATTCTTGTTGAAAATCAATTGAAAGAGAGAAGGGATACATGGGAATAGTTCCTAATTAGGAATTTCTTCCAGGACCCACTTGAAATGCCTGAGGGAAGCTCAACAAGAAAAATTAGGAGAAAAAGAACAAATCTAAACATCCAAGATACTCCTACTAGTATAACGAAGGAAACTAGTAAAGAAGAAATGTTGTCTGAAACTTTGACTGAGATTAGAAAATAAGTAAAATATAAAGGGAAAAGAAATTTTGAAGATATTTATCAGAGCCCATAACCTTGTTCGGAAGAAGAACAAGTACTTTCTGAGAGACTAATTCATCTTAAGGAACAGTCAGCTAAGGCAAAAGAAAAAGGAAAGGAGAAACAGAGTATAGAAAAGGGAGATACAAGCTCACAGGGTTTAAGAAGGAGCTCTAGACTAAAGGGAAAATTGAAGAAAACGCAAATCAAAGGAGATCACTTCATAGACATGGGAGAGGAAACACCAGATTAGTCACCAGAAATCACTCCTCTTGATCATAGTCCACAACATTCTCCTCCTCCTCAACTAGATTTTGAAATCAATCCAAGGAAGACCACACCAGAAATTGATCAAAATCAGCAACAGATGTATGGTTTTATTGAATCATTGGAAAATACTACAATAGAAAAGGGAACTTCATCTAATCAGCCTAGTACAACTCAGGAAACTTTGATCCAATCATTAAAACAAGAAGTTTATGAACTAGAAGTCTGGAATAGACATATCAAGAGGGAAAATGAGACATTGAAAGAGAAAAAAAAATAGGACAAAATTATCCATGAAAACACCATGCTGCATTTAGGATTGTGGCACAAGAAAAATAGGAAATTGAAGAAGAAGAACAAGAGGTTGAGCAGAGCAGCCTTTGATTGGGACGTGAGCATTGATTTCAAGGGTCTGAGTATGACTGGTTATGTGGGGTAGAGTGATTATGTGGAGTTACAGGTCTGGCTTCTATGGTTAGGTTTCCTGGCGAGGACTACCATCTAGTTCTCCTGGCTAGTCTTCATTCGTCCGTCCGTGCCCTTATCAATCTCAAATATAGGTGCCTTATGATGAAGCTTAGGATGACAGTGACACCAAGGAAGAAGAAGAAAAGGTTAGATGTATTAGCAGAAGTCTGAGAGCAGATGAATTGAAGGAAGAATAGTCACAGTTTTGGTTGCATGAGGACATGCAACATCTTCACAGTGGGGGTATGTTGAGCCCAGAACTACCTCTCTTCTACATACTTTCCTAAACCTTTTCTCTTCTATTTTCCCACGCCAGTGCCTCATAAGCTATCAAAAGTTGTTACATATTGATTTCAGGAGTGCATTTGAGTGATTTTCAAACTATATCCTTGTGTGTGCTATTTGATTTAGATTTTGTTCATCAGCTACGGAATGTAGTCACTTTTTGCAGCTAACTTGCAATTCCACAGCCGTTTTCATTGTTCTGTAGGTTACAGGTGTCGGCAGGAGAAACGAGGCACATGGGTAGCTCAGAAATGATCCACACATGGACAAGATCCTATTTGTTTAGCTGAATTCATGAAGAAAGGCATCGATCAAAGGATGGTCAACAGAGAGTCCTACGTCAACTATGACTCTGTTCCAACATGTGAAAAAGTCCCAAACCATTCCTAGATTCACGGATCCATTTTTACCATTTGCAGGCCATCTTCATAATGCAATCTAATGTCCACTTTGCATAGATTTAATGTTTATGGCAACCAAGAGACTGAACTTCTGGATTCTGACCTATTCACGTGTCCATTGTTGAATATTTTTCTCCAAAAGGCAATTATCTATTTCCTCTATAAGTATAAGCATTTGCAATGCAAGTAGTTAGTGATGATACTATTGTTTTAGCATTATTTTGTTGTTGTAACGGAGAGACATATCCTCTGTTTCATAATACAAGAACTCTGTTTTATTTTATGACTGTTTAAAGCATGGTTTGAAGTGACAACGTATTAATCCAAGGCTGTGTAGGGGGCCCTTGCTGGTTGAGGTTTTTCTTTTCTTTTGTATAGTTTTCATGCATGTTTTCCTTTATTTGAACTATACATCTCTCATGTTCTGTTCATGGTATTAATTATTTTACTCTTGTACATGTTTTTGTAGCATTGTTATATAGTCCACTAATACTGATCAATGCATTTTAGGATAGGTTATGTTTGAGATTTTTAATGTAGTTTTTGTATCAAGTGGTGATATGAGACTTGCTTCCTCTACTGTACTTTAGCTCTTAATTCCAGTTGTTATGGTTTGATTTTAGTGAGATTTATTTCTTGCCTTTAACTAGTTTAGATATCAAGTTCTTCATGCTATATGATGATATCTTTGATGCCTTTAGCTTAACCCCGTTTTAGAAGTTAATTGGCGAGCTATTGTGATTATAGGTGAAGTAATCTGATTTTTCTTTCATTAGCCTGCAAGTAGATAGTTTAGATATCAGTCCTTCATGCTATACGATGACATCTTTGGTGCCTTTAGCTTAACCCCGTTTTAGAAGTTAATTGGCGACCTATTGTGATTATAGGTGAAGTAAACTGATTTTTCTTTCATTAAGCTACAAGTAGATAGTTTAGACATCAATTCTTTATGCTACATGATGATATCTCCAGTGCCTTTAGCTTATCCCCATTTTAGAAGTTAATTGGAGAACTATTGTGATTGTAGGTGAAGTAATTGATTTTGCTTTTGTTACTCTGCAAGTCGATAGTTTAAATGTCATTCTTTCATGCCATATGATGATATTTTCGGTGTCTTTAGCTTAACCCCATTTTAGAAGTTAATTGACAAAATATTGTGATTATGGGTGAAATTAGTGACTAGTTTCCACCTTATTTACTTTTTGGTTTTGAGTCTAGTAGTCTATTATATTTTAATTCTATAATTAGATGGGCAATAGATATAGTAACCTCATTTTCAACACTTCATATTTTGCTTGATTTATGTAGCTGCATGTTTACACTTTTGTTGTTGTTCTGGTTTCATAAATAGCAAGTTTTGGGATCTTTGAAGTGTTAAGTTTGGAAATTACCATCAGAGGCATAAACCTTGTCTTAAATTCTACATCCATACTTGACCTTTAAAATTATTATTAAAACCTTAGACTATGATTTCCATTTGCATTAAATAGTTTAGAAGACCAACAAGAACAAAAACACTAAAACATGATAAAAACTGAAAACAATAAAGTAAGAAAGAGGTTGTCTTGCACATACAGTGCACCACACTTCATCAGTTTATGACTCTTGGATTGATAATTTATGTAGCAATTTAGGACATACTAAATTGACTAAACATGGTTTCTGTTGGATACCTATACCAATAGGTTTCATATTTCATGATTGGCAAACTTAAATGCCAAATATGCTGATACAAAGATCCCATATTTCCAAGGAAAGGCAAGGTGTGTACATGCCCTCATGTCTACTAAATTTTGATGGATGGTCCAACATTCTAATCTGGATCATGCCATGTTTCAATTTTCTGTTGTAGAGTAGAGAAAGAAAGTTTGTCCAAACTGTTTAATCTTGGCAGATCAGTAGTTAGGCAGAGAAGCTAAGGTTTCCAACTGCTTAATCTGGGGCCTTGGAAGACATAAGGGTAGTGCTAGATAGGAAATCAAAGGAAAAAGCCAATGAAAAAAAGAAAAGGCACATAAGGGTTTGCAAGTCCAAGTGCACCCTCCAAGAAGAAACAAAAAATGCTAGGCAAATAGTGGGTAGGTAGAGGGGGTTGCAGAAGTGGTGTTCCTTCCAAGCTGAATTTTGCTGATCAATACAAGGAAAACAACATAATGAAGCATGTCTAAATTCCCTTTTTTCCTGATTCATCACTCATTACTAACATCCCTTCACCAGTTGTGTTTATGAAAGAAATTCAAGGTTTTATGTTGGTTCTTGATTCCTAAGAGCCACATTTCTTGTGCAAAATTCTTTTCATTTTGATCTACTCCCTAAACTAAGTTGTTTTCAAGAAAACTTAGTAACATCACTCCTCATTCAACTTCTCCCTCCATATTAACCTCTAACTTTTATTATCTAACTCCCTATGTTACCCTTTCCCTACTATTATAACACCATGGTGTATAAACCCTAAGCATTCTATAGATATCCCCTCCTTGGCATTATAGCCATATCCTTCACTACCAGGGAATCAAATTGACATCTGGTCAGTTTGAGAACCAAGCCTAAGCTCTTTTTCACCTTCAGAAACTCATCTACTTAGCCAACCCTTCATTTTGCCTAAGAAACCTTGAAAAAACCCTTTTTCACCCTTAGACCCGGTCAAAATGCAAAATGTATGGAAAAACCCACTTTGTCTGCCCTATCCTAAGTTTGGGACCCATTTGCGCTTTTATGCAAAATTATATGAAAAACCCACTTAGCCTAAATTTATTGCCATGTGCGATTTTGTAAAATTTCATTGAAAAACCATAGTTTTCCGCCTTATCCTAAAGTTTTTCGGCTATGCATGATTTAATAAAGAAAAACATTGAAAAAACCATGAAATTCATTGATATTTCGAAGGGTCCCACCGGGCGCAGATCATTGGCCCGTCGACCGTCCAATCAAGCCCTTTTTATCCGACGGTTGACGCGGATATCGGACCGGCCCCGACGTTTGAAGGATATCGTCCGATATCTGTCAGAGGCTGACGTCAGGCCGGGTCCACGCATCGCCCCTAAATCGTATCGGAGCCCCCTCTGACAGATTCCATTCCGTAGCAAAAGCGGTGCGATACGATACCGCCATGGTTTCCGGTTTTCCGCCAATCCTCTTGCTTGTGTCAGCGCCGCGTCACTGCTTGTGTCATCGCCGCGTCCGCAACCTCCGTCCGCCATTGCTCCACCTGTCTTCCACCTCACCACCCCTGTGGACCACTCATAGGCTGCCAGGTCACCTGATGATGTCATGCTGACGTCATCCTACCGTGACCCACCTGATGACGTCATGCTGACGTCACCCGAAAAAGGCGCGAATGTCCCAAAAAGGCCATATTTTGTCAATTTTCGTGTTCTTTTTGCACTTTTGGAAAAAACTGTTGTTGTGCCCTCTGCATGCATTTTACGACCAATTGCACCAACCTTCTCAAATCGACCTGGAGATCTTCGGTGCACCTACCCACCTGCATCTGTGACCCAGACGATCGAGTTTACTAGGTATTTATCCCTGCAAGTCTTCTCTAAGCCTGGTTTTTGTCTGCAAATAGCTAAAAACTCACTTAAGGCTCTGAAAACGCATAATTCACCGGTGAATTCCCTGCACCCAGTTCCCACTTGGAAATTTAACAGTCGAAATTCATTAGCCGAGCCTGTTTTTACAAAACTTTCATTGAAAACCTGCATTTCGTTCGCGTAGTCATGAACAAGAAACCCAGAACCTACATTTAATTATTGAGGAAGGCTTGCTAAAGACAAGGATTTGCCTTCTCAAGTGACTGGAGCAGTATTTCAATTGCTGCAAACTTACCTTGTCATCCTCCATCTCTCAAATTCACCACTTCACTTAAGCAGTGCTCTTTTTCTGTTGTCCAGTCTAAGTAACATCAGTCTACATACAAAACAGAGTCTAAGTAACTACGGAGACTCCAGTTGCACCTGTGGCCCTCAATGTTGCCCCTTTGAATGCCCCTCAGAGAGAGCTGGAGTGGCAGGATTTAGCAGACCTGGATTACCAAATCTCAGAGGACTCCTTGACACACAACAAGTTCCACCTCCACTTGCTGAATGAGCTAAAGGCCAAACATGTGGATGGAACAGATATATTGGGCATTTAGGATTCCTTCCTCCCAATCTTCAGGCTCCCCCAGGTCAACCAATTCCCTGACCTGATTCACCTATGTGCTGTATGCTATGATCCCACCCAGAGAGCTTTGCTTGACCCTTCAGGCTCAGTTGTATTCTACATGACCCCTGAGGCCATTAGAGAGATGCTGCAGTTTAAAACTGAGAAGAAATTGGTTCCCTTGTCTTTTTTTTATTTGATCAACCAAGGAGCTAGAATGCTGACAGATGCACATATCACAAAGCTGAACCAATTGTTTATCAACTCTGAAACTGTGCAATACCCTCCTATTTTTGCTGGTTACCTCAACCAATTGGGTGTAGACCTTGCATATATGATCAGTTCCATCTTGGGGTACAAATCAGTGGAATATATTGATGAAACTGTACTGGTGATGATGACTATGTTTTCCCCTGGCAAAACTCCAATATGTTATGACTATGCCACCTACATTTCAGATAAGATGCATGAACATTTTATGAACCTGTCAAGAGAGAAGGTGTTCAGATACACCTCATACATCTACCACTTAATTCTATATTATCAGCATGAGAAATTCTCCTTCATTGTCAAAAGAACTGATGCACAAGGCAATCCAAGGTCGGTAGTGTACTGGAGCTCAGTTTTTCACTGCAGAGCCTACTCTCCATACACTTACTATGAGTTCATAGACTTCTTCATCCACCCAGCCATGTCTTTGTTCCTAAGCTCGCCTCCTCCAAGACTGACTGATGAGATGCAGAGAATCCTGCAGTTGTCCAAAGTGTACAGCATTGGGGATTGGTATTTTTACCAAAGCTACACCATTATCAGAATATACGGTAGTGAGCTACCCCCCTACAGACTGCCCAAGTATGTGGCCATGAGACTATTTTCCCTTGAATACTTCAGGCAATTTGGGAATGCTGATATGATACACTTCTCAGGCAAGGGCAAGAAGGCACAGCTGAAAGTGAAAAACCAATTGGGCCACCTTGTCTTGAACAAAAGGGAGGAAGGCTGGAAAGAAGCTGATAGAAAGCTAGAAGGCCTTGGCTTAAAGACCAGTTTCCTCTGGAAACCCTATGACCCCAATCACTCCATATCATTAAGAAGGGTCAAATATAGGCTCTCTAGCTATGACCATGTAAGGATTCCTCACATTGAACAATATGCCAATCAACCAAAATGGAAAAGAGGCACACTAGAGGAACCCATCACACAAGAAGAACTGAATGAGAGAGCAAGAAGAAGACTTCTTAAATTGGCTGACTTGGAACTTCCTGCACAGGTATACTCTTTGCCAAAGCCTCAAGCAGTAGCAGCTGCCTCATCCTCCACAGCACATCAGTAGGCAGTCCAAACTAAAAGCCAAGCTCACAGCAAAGGCAAGGAGAAAGAGATGGAACAGGAACAGGTACAGCAGGCACAGGTTCAACAACCCCAACAGGTACCACAGCCACAAAAGGAGTAGCCAGGGCAAGGAGAGCAAACAGCAGAGGTCCCAATGGCCACACAGCAGCAGCCAACACAAATGGCACCCCCCAGGCAAGACTCAAGAATTGATTCCTCAGTCCTCCAAACCCCACAAAGAGAGGACGTAAATAGGAAAAGGGACAGAGAGACTCCCCTTACTGCCTCACCAACTCAAGACGAGAAGAGGCAAAGGTTAAACCCTTTCTCTAAAGGAGAAATGCCAATAGGGCAGACTTCAGGTATAGGCCTGCCCAGCATGGAGGCCTCAGCCAGTTCCTTCCAGCAAGAACAAGAAAGGGCAGCAGGAGGAGAAGTTAGCTCCTCAGGCCAACAGAGGGAAGGTGAGAAAAGCATCAAGCATCAATTTAAGGACATCAAAAAGAGAAATGAACCCTTGAGGCTGCAACTATATAATCATTTATTAAAAATGGCTCCCACTAACCAGCAAAGACTCATGTCTGCATATGATGCACATGAGGGAAAAATGATAATGAGCCATTTCACACCAGCAATGCAGCAACCACAGTCAGCTACCGATTATATCAGGACCAACCTCGAGGTCCTGTCCAAAGACATCCACCCAATGGATCAAATTGAGTTGCACAAACAAACGGGTGAGACGGTGTATGCCACCTTGGCAGATAAGACCTTGGTGAACTATAGGCTACAAAATAGCCTAAATAACACCACTGCACAACTTGAGTTGGAAAGGGCTTCCTCTCAAGCAAAGGACAATAGGATCAAAGCTCTAGAGGAATCCATAATAGAGCTTGGACATGATCCTAAAGATGTCAAGGCAGTGCAGGAGATTCTGAAGCTGAGGGATGCTGATATGGCAGCACTGAGGAAAATTATAAAAATCCCAGCAACTCTTCATCCTGAAATAGAAGAGATTGCCCAGCTTAGACAAGATAAGGATGCAGCTACTATGCTAGTTACATTATATAAAGAGCTCATCCACACACAAGAGAAGCTGCAGGAATCAGAGGCTACCTTTCAGGCAGCATTACAGCAAAAGAAGGCAGGGCAAACTTCACAACCTCCTCCAGAAACAATTAATCTAGAGGAAGCTCCTCAAACCACTGCTCCTCCCAGTCAGCAGACACAACAGGCAGCACCGTCCACCTCAGCACCAACAACAGAGCAGGCTGAAAGCCTTGACATGGCAGAAGCTGAGGAATGAGATTCAAGCCTTGGAGTCTCAAATGTCAGAGTTTGAATCAAGGCCAAAGACACTTCTGGCTAAATCAATGAGAAATATGACAAGTCCAAGCAGAATGTGGTCGAAAGAGAAAGAGAGTAAAGGCTCTCAAAAAGAGAATAACTGAAGCTAGAAAAGGAGCTCACACTGGACAAGGTGACATCTGAGCTCAAAAGGATCCTATGGGCCAATATTGGCCAGTCCATCACAGATCAGTGGGAGTACATTGAGGCCATCCATGAGCAAGTGGCGCTCATTGGAAAAGCACACAGAGAAATCGAAAGGGCAAGGGCATCTCTAAGCAACATGCCTGAGATTGCCACCAAAATGATAAATGTGCTGAACTACAGGACAAGCTCCCAGCTGATCAAAATGGGAATTGGCAAGAAACCTGGTTCAGACCCTGGAAAGAAGAAGCTAGGACATGCAGGCAGATATCAATAAATTCTAGGACAGGTTCATGGAATTACAAAACAGAGGTCTTCCTAGCTTGACAGAGCCATCAGGAAGACTACTCTCACATGAAAAATATGCCAAGAGAGTCAGTACTTTTGCTGCCAATCAGATTGCAGAGACAGCAAGCACATCAGCAGAAACAGGGCCAGCAACAGGACAGACCCTCTTCAACACGGTGGAGAGGTTATTCTTAATAATGAATGAAATCACTCACTTGTTTGATGAGCCTCCCCATTTTTACAAGTATACAGAGGTAGATGAGACCATGGGGTCAATTTTGAGGCATCAATTACCTACACAGGAAGTGTGGAATAATTTGATACAATTACTGTTAAATCAAAGTCAGTAATTATGTTGTTTCTTTTTGAAAATATTTAAGTTTTCATACACAGGAAGATAAGGACACATCAGCAGGTATGCAGAAAGAGGCTGAGCCAACTCAGCACAAATATTCGGCCACCACAGCAGCACTAGTAGTCACAGGTGACAGGGCCGAAAAGCTACAGGAGGACAGAGCTACACAGACACGTCATTCAGCAGGTATAACAAAGCGCTCAACCGACTCAGTGAGCTCCAAAGGTCAAAATTTTCTGACAGGAGTAAAGAGCATTTATGTTGCATTAAAGATTGTAATAACTTTTTATCTACAATTTCTGTACAAGTTAATGAAGATATTTTACCTCTCAGATGACTCAATGCCTGAGATATTTTGTATGAAACACTTCTATATATTCCCCCTCGCATATGTTAGCAGGGGTTGGACGTTGGATGTAAAAGATTGTTCGCATCTATTCTACTGTTCTTTTACCGTAACTCTCAGAGAAGTAATACAAAAGACGATGGAATTTCAAAAGCTCTGTGTTGCTTGATGTTTTCTGGTGTTTAGCTGAAAATTGTAGGATTCCTGCGTATTTCATGGCACAATAAGTTTCTCTTATAATTCTTTGTTATGTGTTTTATTATCTTCCATATCTCTTTCATGTTTCCTATGTGTTACAGTAAATAGCAAGGAAAAAGAATAGTTCCAGGACTTAATCACAGATTACCCTGAACTCAATCTAAGCTATTTTGAATGGTTTCTTCAGTTATGGTAATGAAAGCATAATTCTTAATTGCTACCCTTTCACACTATATCTTCACAGTGATTATTGTTTCAGGAATTCAAGTTTGCTCCTGAGGAATACATCCCTTTCTCACACCCCAGCTTAGTGGAAAATTCTTAATTTCTTTTCACTGGTTGTTTCACTCCATCATCACAATTTCAAGTTTGCTTCATGAAGTATCTAAATGGCCCTTTAACTCCAGCTGCACAAACTCAAGATTCCAAGAAACCAATAGCCACAGACTCCATTGCCCAATGGACTAACTTTCTCTGCAGAACTCCACTTTAATTACGGAAAGACATCCTTCCAACCAAACATAAACCAAAAACATTTACTTCATAACTAGCCTAATATCACCACATAACAGAGACAAACCTTATAGAGAGAGCCCTCTCTGATTACAACTGGGCTAGAAGCTGTAATCCAAAGATTGGTTAGTGGTTACCCCGGCCGTATTCCCTTGGGAGTCATAGGGAACAACCTGGGTGTTAACATAAATGGCGACTCCACTGGGGAACTCTTCAGGATTTAGAAAAAACTATATATCTGCTAAAGTTACACTTGAAAACTGAACATCAATCAAGAAGCCTTCAAAGTTATTTTTGTACCAACACTAACAGCCTCAAGGAAGAGTTGATTCAGTTAATCTTCACACTCGTTTTGAGATATATATAGCCTTTTCAAAATCTTGTCTAGTCCTTGCAAGATACAAATTTTCCTAAAAAACTCAAAAAGACTAGCTTAGAAACTGGCTCCTAAGAAGAATCTTCGGTACACCAGGGAAAATCCTGACCCAAACCCACCTACTTTCTTTGAAAATCCTAATAAAATCCCCAAATTTATCAAGAAGCAGCAAGGGCCAGACAAGCTTGCTGACTTAAGTCCAGAGACAGTTCACCCCAACCCCATCTCCACTCCAATCAAAGTTCTTTTTCACTCCACCCCTCAGTCCCCTAGTTCTCCATCCACATCTCAAAGCCCCCCTCTCACATCCTCATCCCCCACACGTACTCCCTTGACCAACACTCTAGCCTCTGCTATACCTATTACCCCTGTGGTACCCATTGTTCCTTTTGTCCCAGTTGTCCCTGTCAATCCCCCAAACCTTGTGAATATGGCTATGGGATATGCACCTCTGCAACTACCTGCTAATCCTACAGCTCTACCTCAGGATTACCAAGCCAAAATCTCATACTTTGACTCCACTGGCCCTTACTCTGCTATTCAACATGCCAAGAGGATGCAGGATCACTTTGAGAACTATGAGATAGATGATGATAGTGTGAGGATGAGAATTTTTGTTCAAAGCCTAATAGGTGATGTCCGAACTTGGTTCAGGTCACTACCTGTAAATACTATCACAACCCCTGATGAGCTTTACCAAGCCTTCACTAACAGATGGGAGAAGAAGAAAGATCCCCTGCACATACTTGGTGAATATGACAGAATCAAGAGAGGTCCTCAGGAGACCGTTCTGGAGTATTGTGCTAGATTCAATAACGTATACAATGCAATACCCCAAAATTTGAGACCTCCTCCTAATTTAGCTTTGTATAAATTCCCTGATGGATTTGATCCTGACATGGCATATCAATTGAAGGAAAGAGCCCCTCAAACCCTTGAAGATGCACAAAAGGTTGCTGTCACAGTTGAGGCTAACCTAATTGCTAAGAGGAACAAGGCAAGATTAGAAAAAAGAGTTGCCTTCAAAGAGGAACCCTCAGCCTTTGACCAGAAATTGGATGCAATACTCACTAGTATGAAGAGGTTGGGTGACAGAGTGGAATCAGTTGAGAGAAAAGCATCATGGGAAGCACCACAAAACAACCCTAACAAAAATCCAAAGTTTAGGAGAAATCAAAACCCAAACGTTGGCAAGGCTAATCCTGATCCAGAGATCAGGCCTCTTTTCCAGGAAAACTATGCTGAAACATCCACTTCAGATGAACAAGTGGATGACACCCACATCCACCTAATGGGCCTTGATGATGAGCACCAAGTTTTCCTAAGTCAAGAAGATCATGAAGATGATGACATTAAGCAATTCCAAACCAAGTCAGGTGAGGCATTTGACTTCAAACAAGGCTATGACACAGCTGTTTATGAAGTTCATAAACAATACAAACTAAGAAGTAGAACTGTAAACATAACACAACCTGAAAAAACAAAGGAAAGACTGCAGCCTAAGAGTGCCATAGTAACTGAACCAATTAACACAACTGATTCACTCACAAAGGAAGTAACCATTGAAGAAGTTACTGAACAACTTCCCTCAACACAGAAGCCACTAGCTACATCATCTTTACAGCCTAATCCAAGAAAAGTTCCTGAAGAGATGAATGAAAAACAGAAGCCCCAAGATCAAGACAAGGATCAAGAAGAAACCTTACTAAACAAAGAAAAGGTGGTCACCCACAACAGTAAGGCCCAATTTGAAAAACCCTTTGACTTGGAAGATGAAATTAGAAAATTGAAAATAACCATTCCTCTTGCAGAACTAGCCAAGCATGACATCTACAAACAACAGATTAAGAAGTCCCTCCAACTCCCTCGAGACAAAGACAATGTCAATGTGTTGGATGACACCCCAGAATTGTTGTTTGGTCCAGAGGTTGATGGAAAAACAGCAGGCACAGGGATCTTACCTTTTTATGTCAGTTTGCATATCCATGATAAGATACTACACAATGCAATGTTTGACTCAGGTGCCTCTCATAACCTGATGCAAAAATCAGTCATCGAAAGGCTGAATCTAGATATTACTAGGCCATATAAGGACCTATTTTCATTTGATTCCAGCCAAGTTAAATGTCTAGGCTTGATAAAAGACTTGTGTGTATCCCTGGTCCAATACCCAAATAAAAAAATCTTGATGGATGTTGTCGTTGCTGATATTCCACCCAAATATGGAATGATATTGTCAAGATCATGGGGGGATAAACTTCAAGGGTCCCTACAATTAGACATGTCATATGCCACAATCACAGTCTTTGGTCAACCCAAGAGACTATATAGAGAGTCACTCATGAAATACATGGTCAGCACTGAAGAAAAACCTCAAAACTTCCCCATATATGCTGTCCATTCAGATATAGATTCATATATTCTCTTTAACGACAATACAGGTCACACAAATAATGAAGAAATCCAGACAATCAAAACAGATCAGCATATCAATGAAGGAACCCATGGCATAGAAACATTGGTTGAGTCAAAAGATGGAAATGTTCAAGAGGACAAAGCATATGATGATGAAAGCAAGACACTCAAACAAGATCAGGACTTTAATGAACAAACTGCTGCTCTAAGAACAAAGCTGACTCCATCAAGTGAGAAGACTGTTCTAAAAGTCAAACTAGATGAAGAACCAAAACTTCAACTCACAATTCCAGACCACAGAGAAATTATTCAGTCTCCCCTAGAACAAGAGATCTTATGGTTCCTAGAATTTGATGGATCAGTCAACAAATTAGGGGCAGGAGCTCGAGTTTGGATACACAATAAACAGAACAACCATGCAGAGGGCCGAGCCTATAGACTGAACTTCAGGTGCACTAACAATATGGCTGAGTATGAAGCTCTCTTACTAGGCCTCAAGTTAGTAAA